>JAQFXP010004591.1:0-10437 GCA_034693685.1 Belba bartosi
TGAGAGAGAGAGAGAGAGAGAGAGAGAGAGAGAGAGAGAGAGAGAGAGAGAGAGAGAGTACTTGAAAAACTTTTCCTACTTCTGGAGCCGAATATTTTCAGTCGAGAATTAATACTTTAGTTTAGTTTTATTTTTTTGTAATTAACATTTTAACCAATTAGTTATGATTTAGAGTATTGTTCTAAAAACCCAAAATAATACAGAATAATAAACAATACGATCCGAAAGTAATCGGCTGTTGGGCGAGTCAGTCGAGCGTTGACTGAGTGTATCTGTAAATAAGATTTAACGAATTCATTAGTCATTTGTTGTATATATTATTCTTTGCCGATTCAAAGCTGATTACGACAATAGGTTTTTGTTGGGAATAAAGCAAAAAACAAACTAACACAAAAAAAATTGAGAGAATTAATAATATTTGAGCTGTAAATGGCTTTTGCTGTAAATAATTTGTCGATCTTTATCATAGTTTTCTCTAAACTAGTCATAATTGTGTAGCGCCCTTGAAATATTGATAATAGCGATTCCATTTGTCATTTTCGCACATGGCTAATCATCATCATAAACGGAAACATTACCATTTTTTAATTTTAAAATTGTCGCTATTCCTGGCGAACCCTTATTAAAACTACGTTAAACTCACCGGCCTTTCCATACCTAAACTTATTATTATCGACAATGCGTTCACTTTTTTCTAAATGCATTCAAATAACAATTATTTAATGTTTGGTTGAGCTCTCCGTCGGCCAACTTTGCAATGGTATGAATGCAATATTAATATCCGACATCGACCAGAATTATAGACTTTTTATTATTAAGCGTTAAATATTATCTATTGTCAGTTTGCAATTCGTGCAGACATTTGCAGAGTTTACTCATTTAATTGCAAATAATTGTTAATATATTGTGAGAATCGGAGAGAAAGTGAGAGAAAGTCAGAGACACTCAGAGACTGAATGAGTCTCACAAATGAATTACTATTAAACGAAAGGAAAGACACTGACGAGTGAGAGATAAGAATAAAAAACATTTTAATAGTAGTGTTTATTTTGATTTAAAACTTTTTATTCAAAGCGCTTAAAGAGTTGTTTCTTTGTTCCAAAAGAATGAAAAAAAATAGTTTTGGAAAAACGTTTTGGAGAATTGATTGTTTTGCTTAAATTTCGAGATACTTGTTGTTCAGAACAAACATTTCGTGAGAGTTTAGATATTTATTTCAAATATACTGTATATTCGCTGTCTATACAACTCAAAAACTCAACTAATTTTATAGTTGAATGAATGCAGACGTTCTCTTTGACAAAGAATTGCGTTTACAGTATAGTTGTGTTTTTTACGAAAAAATAAAAAATAACTTTTAGCTTAAATACTAATTCATAATACAATGTATTCTCGATATAATAAACAAACATATTTTAAAACAAAATTAGTTTGTTGTTTTCAAAAAAATCAATGTGCAGTAAAATACAAGTGTATAGTATATCTCAATTATAGTATTGAATATTGTTGAGCAAAACCAACAAAATTGGTCTTTATATTCAACAATCAAAATACTATATATATATATATATATTGTATATTTTAAGAGCAGTATAACGAGTGTCTATTGTAGAGCTACTGTAGAGTAACTGGAGTTGAGGCGCATAGAGAGTGAGATGAGACTAAATTGATTGCGTGCACACATAGGGTACACATAGGGCACACATTTTGTGCACAACTTTTTTGTAGTGAATCGTTGTAATGAGTCTTTCCTGAACTAAACGATGCCATCAATTCTGAAATTGAGTGAAACAATGCATGTATTCGTATTACGATATGACACAAATCAACAAAAGTCAACCGATTAATGCACAATCATATATAATATTAAATATATTTAATCGTTTCACTCACTATTTTTGTTTCTTCTTCTCATTTTCATTTAATGTTATGTCTCTCTTCTGTTTCCTACCTTTCCCTTCCATTCCCTACTATTTATTTTATAAGCAAATAAATTAAGGAATTATTTGCACAAATAGTTTTGAAACTTTTTCCCCCTTTCTCTACGGTCTGACAGCAAAATATAGTCAATGATTAATGTTTTTTAAATTATGATTTGAATAATAGTAATAATAATAAATTTTGTTATAATTAAAATACTTTATTATTTAAATAATTAATTTTTCACAAATAAGAAGTTTAGTTAATGTTAGTGTTAAGTGTTGTAAGCAATCAATTTAAAGGAGATTTGAATGAGAAAAAAAAAGATTAAACAAGAAACTCGCAGACTATTAATCAAAACTTTGACCCAAAAATAATTTTAATATTCATAAAATATCAAATAAGTAGATTTGTTCCAATATTATTGATTAAATTGAATGATTGAAAAATTTTTTAATGGTTCGAAAAAATAATTCATAAATATTAAGAAAAAGGTTTAATATAATGAAAAATTTAAAACTTTGAAAACTAATAATTCAAACCAATCAATGAAACGATGAAAAGCAATTTAATTTAAAATTACTGTACCTTAGGATTCATTCATAGGTAGTGCTGAAGAGGGGATGGGAAGGCATAGAAACGGTCTTTTAGTCATACCATAAATAATTAGAAAATGAAAAAAAAAAACTCTTTTTCAAAATTAACAAAAGAGCAAAGAGTGCACAAAAAGAGAATTGAGAAAAATTAATCAAATTTGGTGTTGTTTAGAGGCGTAAACCATTGACCCGTTCCCACCACCGAGTGCTCAATCAATAATTAAAGAAAGAAAAAACTGAAATAAACCTCAAATTAGTAGTTCTTCGAATCAATGTGTTTAGGGCAGAGAAGAGAAGCCTTTTTCTATAAATATATAATAATACTAATAATCATCAAATGATACATTTCTGGTGTAATGTTAGAAACAGTAGCGCTAGGGCTCAAACATTGACCTCAGACTCCTCTCTGCCCTCTCTCTACTCGATCTTCGCCATCCATTCATACAATGAGAGAAATTTTTCGGAAGCGGTCGTCACAACAAATTATATTTTTTATTATTG
This sequence comes from Belba bartosi, assembly GCA_034693685.1. Lineage (NCBI taxonomy): Eukaryota > Metazoa > Arthropoda > Arachnida > Sarcoptiformes > Damaeidae > Belba > Belba bartosi. The sequence continues at coordinate 3,018 of JAQFXP010004591.1, forward strand.
AAAAATTTTCGGATAATTTCATATTTTGTGCGCTTCATAGCAGAGCAAAGAGTGGCGTTTGAGTGGAGGCAGGAGTAAGTGCGAGAGGGACTACGAGAGAGACTGAGAGTAGGATTGAGAGAGAGAGCAGGAGGGGAGAGAGAGAGCAGGAGCGAGAGAGAGAGAGAGAGAGAGAGAGAGAGCAGGAGAGAGAGACTGGAGAGAGGGTAGGCTTGGGCTCGGAGGCAATTTGGAAAATAATAATTTCTGAGCGGTGTTGGCCTCCACTCCGCTCAGGCATGCAGTCAACAGATATGGCAATAGAAAAAGTGTTTCTCAATGTTTTCGGTGACAAATCTCAAAGATGAGACTCAATTACAGTAGCGCTATATTACCGCCAAATGATACGTTTATTTGACAGAAGATCAAAATTGGATTTCGTGCTCCGGCAGACCCGAGTTCACCGGCAATCCACTCCTATTTTCAACTCTTAGAGACACTCCGAGTGCTCTTGTAATGCACTCGAAGATGATTTACACTTACCTATAGATTGGAAAACATTTCTCGCCTTTGGTTGCAAAAAAGGTGATAATTTAAAGGAATACTAACTATTAGGTTGTGCCAGTCGTACTGGTAGTGGACTTATATTGAAAATCGTGGGAAAGCGATGGGAAAGTGATTTGATTGTAGGTTTTGCTGCCCGACTAAGAGCACGCTTTTGCATAGGTTTGCCAGCTAGCTCAAACCATCATTGCCACAATCTATAGCTCTAAGCATCACTAAAATAATGGTTTTGTCCTTTAAAATAAGTCACTTTTAAACTGATGGGGTGGGTATTGGTGGGCACAGGTAGGCATAGGTAGGCAATAATGGCCATTCAAACTACATATTGGAAGCGGTACTGACAAACGCTCGGGACGTCTACGGATTTAAACGTTAAGTCCCGTACAGGCCCTGGCAGTGGAGGCAGTGAAGAGTCAAAATAGTTGAGAAGTGGAAAAAATTGATAACAAAACTGATAGATCTATAAATATATGTGAACTTACATTTGATTCATTCATAAATTTAAATGAAAAAAGAGTATCTTTTTTAACCAAATTTTCAACAAAACCTGTTTTCCATTCAATTAAACCAATAGTTTCTATATATATATATACTGTATAAGAACCTAACTTGTAAGTATTGCAAATAATTACTTTATTAGACTCGTTAACCTCAATTAATTCCGCATTCAACTAATTAATTCTAAACCAATTTTTCTCCAAAACAAATAAAACACAAATTTAACAATTAAAACAATTTATTCAGTGTAGAATTAAAGTGACATAATTCTCATCGAAACAAAAAACTTTTTACTTTATTTTCGTTGAATTTATATTTTTATATTTAGTTTAGTTATAAAAAGTGTGATTTTTCAAACGAAAAGTATTAAAAATTCATTTAATTTACGTCAAGCGTGAAGACTAACAAAGTTTTGAAAAATTATAAACAATTTCTCTCTTTTTTATTTATAAGTCAATGTCCAATGTGTGAGAATTTTTTATATTAAGTTAAGTTTAAAAATTGAAAAAAAAGTTAAGTCAACTCTTAAAAACTGAAGTGATGTCTGTTTTTACTATAATTTGCAAATCTATATTCGAGGACTAAAAGTGTGAAAAAATAAATTATAATTATTGGGAATATTATTGAGATTTTATATTTATTTCAGTTCACATGAGAATATGAAATTGAATTTTTGAGTTAGTCATCAAAATATCATATATTCTGTAGAATAGAGTACATACATATAGTATGGCTTTCACACACATTGCAAATAAATTAAAAAATACATTATTATTAGTTTTAAAAAATTATTACGCCATGCTAAAAATAGCTGCGTTAATGAAATATTTGATGTGATATCAAAATTGTTTGTTTAAGAAAAAATTAAGTGAAAGATAGATATATTGAAGGCAACAAACTTTGCAATGACAGGCAGTTTGGGACAGACAAGAGATGCGACGGCACAGGAAAAGCATGAAAACAGAAAACTACGGCCAACAGGAAATAACATCAGAAATTTATTTACGATAATAGTGTTTGATTTACAAACAGATTGACTGAGTATTTAGAATCAGTTGATTAGCAATTAAGATATAAAACGCTTATTAACTGAATGCCGGATCACTGGCAGTGGTATTGTTTCGCTCATTGCATGTCTTGTCATAGGAATGGAGTTGGAGTGGGATCTGATGGCTGATGGCTCAGCCAATTATGCCGAATTCGGTTCCGTTCCCGTCAACTATATTCTTGGCATAGCATAGCATAGCATTGATTGCATGACTAATTTTGCTTTGTTTCCAATCCCACGCCAACACACCAACGCTCGCATAGATGCTCTCTCTCTCCCCTACTCTCTCTCTCTCTCTCTCACTCACTCCTGCTCTCTCTCTCTCTCCCCTGCTCTCTCTCTCTTTCTCCTGCTCTCTCTCTCTCTCTCTCTCTCTCTCTCTCTCTCTCTCTCTCTCTCTCTCTCTCTCTCTCTCTCTTTCAAAACTACTTAATTTCCGTCTTTCGCTCATTTTATGTATTCATTACTTCTGTAATGCAATTGAGTAGAGATAGCACTAAACGAATTGAGAGAATACACTTCAAACCAGTCAACAAGTCTCGACAATATTTATGAATAATAATCACTTTTTTATTTGTATTAATTACAATATTCTAATGTTTTAGTAATTAGTGCTAAAATTAAACAAATTATTTAAACTCTAATTTAATCAATTTATTTAAAAATAATTCAAGGTTTAGATTTTATTTATAAAGCTATAAAAGTCAAGTTTTAACAAAATTTTTTAGTGGTTCTAATTTGTAATTTAAAACTTTTTTTTAATAATGACTTTTTAATTGCTTTAAGTAATTAAGTATTTTGAAAGCGTTTCGTTTAAAATAATTAAAACCCATTTTCCCGAATAATTCCTATCTATGAAAGCGAATCAAAGAGAGAGACAATTAAATGCTTTTAAAAAACTCTTTAAGAGTCGAAAATTTAATAATAATAAACGAGAAATAAGTTTTTCGACTAATGTCAGGCCTATTACTATTAGAACACATAAGTATATAATCTGATGAAAAGTTTTCACATCTTTCCCACCTGTCAGTGCACTGGCGTATAGAGAAATGGCGTATAGAGCACTGGGCGAATGGGCGATGCAATCACATAATTAACAAATAAAGATATATCTAATCTAAAAGTCGAGCAACAATTTCCTTCGCCCGAAGCCATTGCCGAAAAGTATTTAGTGATTCGCAGGTTAGCTCACGATTAGTGCTTCTGCCTGTCCTTTGCTCTCTCTCTCTCTCTCTCTCTCTCTCTCCTCCGGGAAGAAAAAAACCGAGAGAGAGAGAGAGAGAGAGAGCAGGAGAGAGAGAAAGAGCTTGAAAACAACACATAATTTATTGCAATCTTTGTTAATATGATATTGTATTCTAAATAGTAGTAAAAACAATGGAAAAATAGATTCCGAACTGACTTAACAAGTATTATATATTTAAGCATCTCTTTAGTCTTTAGTCTTAGAGACAATTGATGTGAGATATAGTCAATTAGCATATAATGATTGCTTTAAAGGGAAACATTTTCACACTCACATGACTTCCACTCAATTGCATTTTCTTTATGTTTATAAAATTATTTCAAATGTCTATAATAAGTATAACGAATGTTAGACAATGTGTTTCACTAATAATAATAGTTTTGAGCGGTATTTGTGTTATAGACTGGAAAATAGACTGGGACAGCGGGCACCGGCATAAAATTGCTGGCTCTTCGGGAATAGCAGACAAAGACAGTGGCACTGGGAATATGTATTCACGGTTTAAATTATAAACTGTTCAAGGCAATTATAATAGTAGTTGGACTCACGCAACACTCGGCGCCAATTTAGATCAAATAGTGACGCGTTTATTAAAGCCCTCTCAGTCCTCCTCTCTCTCTCTCTCTCTCTCTCTCTCTCTCTCTCTCTCTCTCTCTCTCTCTCTCTCTCTCTCTCTCTCCCTCTCTCTCCCTCTCTCTCTCCATTCTATGCCAGAGAGTCTATGCCATTCCATGCCTGGTTTGGGCATCAATTCGAAAACGCGAGCCTCCAGTCGCCGGTCGCCACACTATTCACTGTATTCTAAGTTTTATTCAAAGTTTCTTTTCTTGTTTTCCTCGCGATCTTCGATCTTCTGCAGAGCATTAGATTTGTTTGATTTGATTGAAGTCGAAGTCGTGTATAGATTCGTCAATATCTGTATTCTATAGCGAAGGTCAACATCTAATCTAAAGAACTTCTAATAATCTAAACATCGTTTCAAGTATTTTGTAAACTCGAGTCTGAACTGGAAAACGGTCTACGAATCGGTTGATCTGTTTGTTGGCAACAAGTTTTGTTGTGGTAATTGACAATTGGTTTATATTAAGGATCAATTAAAATGATGAATTATTATTTGAACTTTCAAAACAGCTTTAGAAGACCTAAACTAATAATTGCTAAGACTTATAGACTTATTAGCTTCTATTTATACACCCTTTCCAGTTGGTCGGGTCGGAGCTAGAGCTAGAACTGGGCTGAAGATGAGCTGTTACTACACCAGAAGCCGAAGCCCTCAACTTTTTAATTCAATCTTTTGATTTGACTCAATTTGGATGAGGCATAGAGAGAGGAAGAGAGAGAGAGAGAGAGAGAGAGAGAGAGAGAGAAAGAGAGCAGGGGAGAGAGAGCAGGGGAGATAGAACAGGGAGAGGAAGGGAGAGAGAGAGTCTAAGAGCTGATACGGTAGAGACTACTTGACTACTTCGTAGCAATTCATGATAGATAGGAAAGCCTTCAATCAAAACTCAATTGTGGATCTGTTTGGGCTCTTTGGCTGCCATTCTCTTTGGCCATAAGCGGCTTAGGCTACGGCACAGCCGTATAGGCACCAGATATTTTGGCTCTATTACAATAATATGAAATAATTTAGTTGGCGTTCACACGCATCTGACACCAACTATGATCGACAACAATAAATTACTATTTACTGTACTTTACAATACTATTTACGGCATTACATGTATTACACGCAACAATCAAATCCATGCCGTAGTCATACACTAGCAGTCACTCACATGCGATCCTAAATCAACTGCCATTTGTTGCCATCCATTGCGGTATTTGTTGAGCCAATCAATTGTACAACAAATTGGACAAAAAACAAAGTATAAGAACATATAAATGCCTATTTAAGAGCATGCAATTCAACTTTTTCTTTATTTTTTTGCTACAAAACTCCAGAACTCTTATTGTTTCACGCGATCGAAATTAATGTAACTTTAATTCTCAATAACTTCACAATAGCTCTGCTTTTATTCCATTATTTTTCGCCAAACTATAACCCATTATAAAATGTTTTGTCTCTAATTATTTGCGATTATTATAAAAAGAATGTATTTTGAAAATTTTCTTTTTATTATTCTGTAATTTTTCTTTTGTAAATATTTTAATTGAATTTTTTAGAAATTGCACAAAATTTTCAAAAATGATAACAATCTGCAAATTTATTCTGTATTAAACAAAGTGTTAAATTGAAATCAGGTATTAAATATACCGTAATATTAATATTCAACAAAATATATTATGCTAGAAATTAAAGTTTCTAACACATTTTGCGAAACGACCCCATTCTCTAATAACTAAATACTTGTTAACTAATTTTAATCTTGTATTTTACAAAAGATATAATAATAGTTATGATGATTGGCATATCATGTTCTTTAGTAAAAATAATTTCACGTCAAATATGTTTTAGAAATTATATCTCATATAACAAATACTTTTTTCAAATAAAATGTTATGAGATTTGTTGAGCAAATTCTTTTCAAATAAAAAAGCAATTTTTCCCGTTTTTTCATTTTTTTCAATTCTGCAATCGATACATACAATCAGTTATATTAAGTTATCTCTTGTTATATAAGCTCTCGATTTATATAGTGGGAAAACAGCTAAATAAGTTTCTAATTATTATTTTTTACAACAACACAACTGTTGACTTCTCACAACTACTGATGAATTGCTATCACAATAAAGCCTAACATTTCTAATTCATGACTAAAATGTGTTAAAAGTGTGTCACATATAACCGACTGAATTATTATATAATTTTGTTGCACTTTTTTCTTTGATTTTTATACAACAAAAAAGTCAAATAAATTTTTAAATAAAGTCTAATATTTACGAAAATTTATTGACTCAAAAAAAATCAAATTTTAAAACAAACTTTAATTTATTATTTAAAATGATATAAAAACCAATGTTACTATAAAGTCTAAAAAGTTATTTAAAAATTGAAAAATAAAAATTATGTGATCACCAGTGTATATAAAGCAAAGATCTAAATGTTAGCAAAAAGTTTAATTGACTTTTTCATTGGTGTTAACAATCATTTTGTAATCTTAAATGAATTTTCTCGTTTAAGAAATTTTTTCGCTCTTATCTAAATTGGTTTGAAATAAATTGTGTGAGTCTACTTTTATTATTGTTTTGAAATAATTAAATTATGAATAATAAAAGTGATAAAAATTAAAAGTAATGATTCATTAAGCAATTAAATTAATTTAATGGCTTTTCTTATTGCTCCTAAAGGCTAGCATTTAGAGAAACATTTCAATTTTAACGCTATATTATATATTTCACATAATTTATAACAAAAATTAATTGCTTTTAATAAATTTCAACTTCAATCATATAACTAAAGATTAATAAAAACATAAATATTAAAACAATTGTTTCAAAACCAATTTAAACGCCACATCAATGTAAAAATTTTCTGCTTCTGTTGACTTCTAATTATAAAATTGAAGTCTAAATGTTTTTTGCAAACAAATTATTTTTATACTCATTGATTAAACAAATTATAGACAACACAGACATAAATTTAATACAAAAAATTAATTGTTTCCGATTAGTTTTTTCACAAGCGTAAAAATAAATCTTAAGGCTATTCTAAAATAGAGTCAATTCTGTGGGCTATTAGTTAAGTAGTGACTGAATAGAGAAAAATAAAGCAAAAATAAAATAAAAGTTGTAGTGTTTGCAGTGTTTGCAGTGTTTGCGGCAATAATTTCTTTTTTTGTTGATTTCTAATCGACTTTTCAAAGTTGACTTAATTGATCACTTCTTAAAATAGTATTCCTCCCCTTTAAACCACAGGATCGGTCGGGCGTGAGCATCGATTACTCGATTACTACTGCATTTAACACTAAAACACTAAACAGTAAAGCGTTCGCAAACTCTTTGCAGTTCACAATCGGCCCAAACAATCATATGCTGATGGCTTTAATGCTGGCTCTAGTGCTGGCTCTTGTGCTGACTCTTGTGTTGGTTGAGTCGGGAGAGCGACAGCTGGCAAATGAACGCAAACACAAAACATAGTCAACCGA
>JAQFXP010004592.1:0-10435 GCA_034693685.1 Belba bartosi
ATTCAACTGCACTGAAACTGCATTTAACGGATTTGTTTGGAACAAAACCGAGTGTTCTATTGAAAACACTTTTCAGATTATTCAAATGAAAACTGGACAAGACTACAATTTTATATATTGTTTCGAAAACAATATCACTATTAAAGATCGCAAACTCCCCGGAGGGCAACATGTCTTGTAGACATTGAAATGTTTGCCTGTTTTAAATATTAGTTATTATGTTACATTACTTAACTATTTTAATGTTTCCTGTTAATGTTTATAAACTTTGCTATCAACATTCTTTTGTAATGATAATTAAAATGTATAAATTGATATGTATTGTAAACTCCAATTGAGTAGTCTGTTAATCATTGTCTATGTGTGCACACTATGTCTTAAATGTAACTTGTTAAAATTACTATAAATGTTAATAAAAATTATGTTTGACTACCGATTCATGTCTACAATATATTAAAAATTTTAAAATAAATTTGATCATTTGGCAACCAACCATTGTTCTTAAATTAACGCAAAATAATATTTATTTATTTAAAATTAGATTGGTGAAAAAATTATAAATTATTATAAGTATTACTATACTGATAATATTTAAAAGATTTAATTATTTTAATTAAAATACCAAAAAAATTAAAACAAATTGTAAAATTTTTATCATCTTGAAACATTCTTAAATTTAACTTTAAAAAATAATTATTCTGAAAATATTGTATTATTTTTTTTTAATTAAATACTATAATTGAAAACTTTTTTAAAATTGTCTTTATTACTCTATATATTATATTTAAATAATTTATTAAAAAACTAAACATACATTTTATTATATAAACTTGTAATATTATATATTAATAAATAAATTTTCAAAATTGTCTGAATACTGCCACTAGTATTTTTAAAATACTAGAGTGTATAAATTAAATAAAAATAATTTTTAATTTACAGTTGCTTTAAAACAAAAATAACTATATATATATACGTAAAACATTAAGTTTATGTTACTTAAGTTAATAACAGTTTTATTATTACCGTATTCCTGTGCAAATACTTGCATGCCCTTATAAATTTAGTCATAATTACCAAAAAGCCTTTATGGTGTTATCTGTATGCCCATATATAATGAGATATACAAATTTTATTTTTTTAAATAATTTTATTATAATATAAATACTTATAAATAGCAAAATTTTAGACATAAGTATTAAATTGACAAAATGACTATTATTAATAATATTAATCATAATTCAATTAACAATTATTTCAACTGTTTTTGAGTAAAACTAAAATTTAAATAAAAAACTCGTTATGTTATTGGAATAACTTTATAGATTATACTGCTGTTATAGGCTGTTTAATATTTTATTAAAAACAAACAATACATAACTGAAATGATTAAGATACTTAAAAATTTTAAAGTTTTACATTAATAGTAAAAACATTCATAAAACTGGTTTAATTTCTTACTTATAACGGAATGCCGGTATACCCGGGGTATAAAGGTATATGGTTTGCTTCATTCTATATGAGCATTACAAGTGTATGCGTAAGAAAACATTACGTTATTTAATTAAAAACAACATTTTAAAAAGTTGACAAAATTGGACCTAATTTTATATTGATTTATATACAGATGGTTTTATAGTATAAGGGATAAAAATGGAAAGTTGACAAAAATGGACTTGATAAAAATGAAATTGTTTAGCATTGTTTCTATAGTATATGGCTTTTGGTTTTAGTATATAAGGGACAAAAATGGAAAAGGGATTGAAATGGAAGGGACAGAATTGGACCTGGACTGTATTATTATTTATTTACTAATTGATTGTTTATTCTATTTAATAATTGTTAATTATTTTAAAATCTTATTTAAAACTAATAATTAATTCTAATTAAAATATAATTTTACAAACTTGTGCACTATATATAGAAAAATAGAAGTTACAATAGCAAAATGATCTTTGATTTTTATTTGCTAATAATAAAAATAATATTTCAAGAATAAATTATATATCTTTTTTATATGTTCCAAGATTGCGGTTTAAAAATAACTGCAAAACAAACAATTGAAATATTAAAATTAAATTGCAATAGATTCTCGGTAAACGAATTTATTAAATTAATAATTAATTATGTTTAATCAACCCATTATCCGATATAATTTAATTTATAAATTGCTTGTTACAAATCGTTGTTTTCATTATTTGATTTCCACGGAAAGTAAAACAAATTGTTTTATGATTTAAAACTACAATTTATAAAAATATTAATTATATATTAAATTTCGTAAATATTTCTATTAATCAAATAAAATTATTATTAGTATCGCGCTTCTAAACAAAAATTTTCAAATAACCTTTTTAAATAAAACTGTAAAATAATTATAATATGTATTTTATTTTATCTATAAATTATCTATAATTTCTAAATGAATTTAAAGTATTAAAAGTATTTTATTATTTTTAATTCCCGCAAACTAATATAAATAAAACAATTACAAGCAGATTGTATAATGTTAATATGAAATAATATATTTATGTATTGTTTATAAATAATAAATCAAAGTAAATACTTATAATGTCGTGCATTAAAAATTAAATTAAGCAATCAAAACAATTTTTATATTTTAAAAATATATATATAATAAAATAATTGTTTTGATTAATTAAAATTTCGATTAGGATCAGACACTTCTACATAATTAGGTATAATATCTAAATTAATTAAACAAATTGTATTCCTGAAAATATACGAATATAAATTAAATTAAATTTTGAAATTATTTGTTTGTTATATTTCTAAAATTAAAATTAAAATTTTTTTTTGAATTATTTATATAATTTTTTCTAAATGAAATTATATGCAGTATTTTAAAAATAAATATTATTGCATTGTTTTCACATATATAAATCATATTGCCAATTTTTAATATAAAATTTGGTGAAAATTTATATGAAATATTTAAAAAAATAATTGTTTTGAATAATTAATTAATTAATCGTAAATGTTTATATTTATTGAGTAAATTAATGTTTTAAACAATTAATTAAATTTTATTATAATCCTTAGTAATGAACAATTTTTAGTATAAAATAAATTGGTTTTTGTCGATTATTTGACATAACCTGTTACTTCGTGTTGTTTTGCACCCAAATGTATTTTAAAGTTTTAAAAATTATAATTAAATTAAAAACAAATTTTCTATTACAGTTGTTTGATTGATTAATTTTTAATAGAATTTTAACACATTGAAATAGTTTTAATAAATAATTTTTACATAATGTTTTTTGTTAAATAAATATTATTTAATGCAAATAATTTAACTTATTTTAAAATAATTAGTATAATATTAATATGTTATTTTTTATAGTAAATTTACATAAAAAATTTAAAATTAATCCTATAATAAACAAATATAAAATAATATTATAATTTTGATAGAATTGATGTTGTTTTAAATTTTATTATATTTTTAAAATTAATTTTTAATTGAAAACTTTCATATATATATTTTAAAAAATTGGTTTATAAATCATAAAACAAATCAACCATTGACGTATATACTGTAAATTAGTTTCCTTAATTTGAAAATACTTATGGATTAAATTTAAAATTTAATTTTGGAATTATCTTCGAGTAATCTAAATTATTTTTCTTATTTTTAGAATTATTAATAGATCAAAATTAAAACAGTCCGAATCGATATTATCGCAATTACCTTTATTTTATTCAACTGACTTTACAAACTAAAATGCAATTGATATAGTGCGCTAGTTTAACCAACAATAAAAAGTTAATTATATTTTAAAATTTTAAAAAATATTTGAAAATATTAGAAAATTTATTAACTGTAATAAAATTTAAATATATATATAATATTATTTTTTTTTATATTAATCGAAGTGGTACCAATTTTCGAATGAAAATATTTTTATGATAAATACTATAAAATTAAATATTATGTTAAATTGTAATTATTAAAATGACAACATAAATTTTTATCAATAAAAATTTTATTTATTTAATAATAATTAATTTTTTAGCATTTTTAAGCAAACGTTTTACATATTTATCATAAACAAAACTTTTGCGCAATTTAATTATAAATATTGTGCGTTTTTACAAGATTAAGAAGTTTTAAATTTTATTAAAGCGTACGGACTCATCGATATTATTTTTCATACAAATTCTTCATTCACTAACCAAATTGTCAATGTTTTCAGAAATGCAAAAATATGATTAGAAATAAATTAATACAAATTTACGGCGCTGTTCATAACACATATATACAGATATCAAAAGATAATTTAATTAATTATTTTAGCAACATCAAAAAATATATATAAAAATCTATCTTTTGAAACAGGAAATATTTAATTAAATTTTTAGTTTAATTTTAAAATTTTTGAAATAAAAATATTGTTTATTAAATACTTGTCTAAAATAAATGTTTTATAGTAATTGCTAGTGATTTTTTTATTTTACTTAATCTTTTAATCAAAAATTAACAGTTTCTATATAAACCCTAATTAAATATGCAATTTATATTTGCAAAAACTCGATCAAGAGTTACAAATTCTGTAAAAATAAAATGTAATTCACAAATAATATTTTATTTTTTTTAATAAACTAAATATATTTAATTTTTTTTAAAAATTTCTAAATTAGTATTTTATAAAAATAATTATCTAATAACGGATAAATTTATATTTCAATATTTTTGATTAATATTTATAAATTATTTTACATTTTTTTCTATTATCAATTTTATCATAGTATGAAAATAATTATATTTTTATAAAGTATATATGGAGCGGCAAGTTATAATAAAATGATTCTTGTAGCAGATAAAATTTTTAATATTTTAGATATAATTTTTAAAACACTCATCAATTCTTTCGCGCAAATTTTAATAAACGTTTTTCAATAACTGTAAATTTTTATTAATTTTTTTATTTACTATAAGCTTGTATTGTTTGAAATGTTTGATATCTCTGATCAAATTACTTTAATTTTTAAATATTTCTACAAAGATAAATTACATTTTGTGAGATCTGGTGAGCAAAAAGACCAGGAATGTCAATCACCGACTTATATACTTTTGTCCAAACTGTTGTTTCAAACATTTCCAACAATGCATATAAATAAATAATAATGAACTACTGAAATAGATAACAATTTATTTACTATTCAATTTAATTGAAATATAAACTATAAAATAAACATTTTTATATATACCAATTATTTAAATTAATCAATATAATTATGAATATATTTGAATTTTATTGTATATAGTGTAGTATTAATTAATTTTATTATTAGTAAAGCTAAATATATTTAAAAAATAGTCCTCACTTATATGTAACTATTAAATAATTAATATTTATTAATAAAATAATTAAATTAAATAAAAATTTAATTTTACAGTTTTAAAAAATATTTATTTAATAGAATATATATAAATAAAATTTTAAGAATTTTGTAATAATTTCAACAGCTAGATATATTTTTAATAAACTATTAAATAAATTTTTTGAAACTATTAATAAGTCTAAAATGTAATTTAAAGTTTAGCAAAGAATACAATTATTTTGTCTAAATTTTTCGAAATATGTGTTTGAATATTAAAATTATTTATTATTTTAAATATTTGTTAAATTTTTATAAATAATTTTAGCGTCAATAATTGTTGAAACAATAAAATTACCATAACAATATAGTTTGCGTAAGGTCATTTTATATTTGTGGTCATTTTATATTTGTAGTTTATAAAATTTTTATTTAAATTTAAATTTGTAATGAAAATTTAACTTAGCATATATTCTAGAAATTTTTTTTAAGAATATATATTATTTCTGCTGAATATTTTAAATATATTATATAATTTTAAAAAATTAAATAATTGTTTTATGTGAAAATTATTTTAAATAATTTTTAACATTAAAAATATAAAAATAAACATCATACAATTTTCGAAAAATTTTAATTATTTATTTAATAAATAATTAAAATTTAATTAAATATAAACTATTATAATTTTTTTTAATTTTTTAAATTTAATAAGCTATTATATATAGATTTTAAATGGTGAAATCTAAGCAATAGTAATTAATCTGTAATTTTTAATATTAATTATTGCAAAAATACATTTATTTTTAAATGTTTTTTTAAATTCTATCTATCGTTAACTATTGTCATTATTATTAAATGCATTAAATATCTCATTATTTACGAATTCAAAAATTCTATTAACTTGATAAAACTTTGACTAAAAATGATTACGTGGGCGAAAAAAAAATCTTATACGCTATTACATTTAGAAAAGTCGCAGAGGTAATTTAGCGATTTATCTAAACTAATACTGCGTTTACACGCTTACTTGCAAGTAAACTAACTTGCCAAAGAACTCGTGTAAACTGAACCAAGTAAGCACTCACTTGACTTATCCAAGTGAGCACCAGACCCTGTCTTAAGCAAACTATCTTACGTGTAAACGGACCTCACTTAGACTTGGAATTTTAACGCATGCTCAAAAAACATAAACAAAACAAATATTTTTAAAATTTAAACTATTATACCAATTAAAATATTGAATTAATTATTTTAGTCAAACTATAGTAACTTGTTTTAATAATTAAAATATAAGTTGTACAGTTATTTTAGTTTTTTATTTATATTTTCGTTTGTTTCTATTTTTATGCTAAAACACTAAAGCTTGTTTAAGTTTTGTCGTGTAAACAGCAATCAGACTTAAGCAATGCCCAGGATAGCTTATTTCAAGTCTCGTGTAAACGCAGCTTAACTTGCCTGGTAAAAAAACAAAAATTTTAAATGATTGCGCAATTAAAAAATAACATCGAATTTCCAACTTAAGTAATAGCGATTCAAATTAAAAAAACACTGGAAATCGCACAGAGATTGTAGAAGTAATCAACAAACTCAACGTATTTTTTTAGAAATTTGGCCAAACAGCGCACTGAGAGATAAAGCGCAGCTAATAATTAACAATTTAATAAAAAAAATAGTCAAAATAGATGCTGAGATTAAGCGCTTTAAAAGCAAATATTTGGTAATATAAATAAAACAGGCAAAACAGCAAAGATTAAAGCTAAGTATTCAAATTAATATTAATATTTTGTATAAATGATTAAAATATTAAAATGATTTGAAGAAATTGAATTAAAATATAAATATTAATTATATTTAATACATTAAATAATAATTATAATAAATTAACATTTGCATATTAAACTTTGAATAATTTATTTCTTATAATAAATATTAATAAACAACTGTTATCTAATTTATTAAGTGGTATAAATTAAATTATTTAGAAATGCTAGGTCATTTTAAATTAAAATTTGTTAGAATGCGGTTCCACCATATGTGTATTTGTGATGGCAAATATAGTGACTTTAAGTCTTATGTTGCTAAAGTTATCATGAGAATCAATGTAAATTAAAAAAAATTATAAATCGGATTAACAAATAACGGTAAAATAAAGACTATTTGTGTTGAAAAATTATGGACAACGCGTCTTGTCTTGTTGAGCGAGAGAGTTGTATTTCGAATCAATTCGGCGATAATTTTGAATAATAAACTCTAAAATGTATAAATTAAAGCAAGTGGTTGTAATAAAAAGTAATTATAATTTGTGATAATTATGGGCTACAACTCAAAATAGAACTGAATGGTAAATCAACTGTAAAACAAATAATATATTGTATAATTTAATTTGATAAAAAAATTTTAGAATTTTATATTACAATATTCAAACACAATTAATATTATATAACAATTTGTAGAACATTGCTAATTAAACCAACATTTTTAAAATTATTAATTTAATTAATAAAAACTGTAAAATATTTAATATAGTTATTTATTTCAATTTATAAATTTCTTATGAATTTATTTTGGAGATTGTTTGTTTTACTGATTTGAATTTTTGATTTTACTAATAAATTAATTATAAACATTTAAAATATAAATTAGTAATTTATATTTAAAATGTTGAAACTTATACTGATATATGGCTAATAAACCTTAAACAACAGAAGTTTAGACTACTTTTAAATCCGCTTTTTATCTATAAACCACTAATTAGTTAGTGGTTACTCTTGTTTACTCTTGCTGTCATCAATTAATCAATCTTTGTTAGTTTAATCCAAAATATAATGTAATCTTTAATTTAGTTTATTTAATATAATTTATTTAAAAATTCATTTATAAATTTGACATTTATGTTTTTTAAATTTTCACAATTTTTTATTTTTAATAATTTTAACTTTTAATAAAATTCAATTTATAATTTAGTTTTAAAATATAATTTTTAATGTTTAAAAAAATTTAATTACTAAACAATATAATTATTTTTAATTACTGTTTAATTTTAGTTTTATTTATAAACATTTATTCGGGAACAAAAAATAAAATCATTAAGAAAAATTAAATTTTATATTTGATAATTATTATTATATTTTATTAATTGATTAAAAAATTTAAAAACAAAAATTCTCCTAGCTAATTATATTTTAATATTTATTTTATTTTAGATTTTGACAAATATTAAGTGATATGGCACAATCATTAATTAAAGTGAATACTTAAAAACTAAATAAAAATATATAATGCTACAGTTAATTAGAAATAAAAAATGAACCAAAAACTTTTCCAGCAAATTTTGGTATTAATTGTTTCTCTAACATCATATTTATATTTATTAATAAAATTAAAAAACAATTTAATGACAAAATCAATGAGAAATCTTACATTGTGTCGACTGCAATTTAATTATTAATTATTATTTTTGATAACTTTTCTTAACAAAAAATTTAATATTTTGTATTATATTCGCAACTGAAGGCGTTTAGGAGGGTTTTTATTTAAATATTTGTAATACGTTTAATATTTAAAAAATTAGATAATTTAATTTAAACATTTAAAATCTAGACATAAATTTTATTTAATATTAAATTATAGCTAAATCAAAAAATGACAATTATATATAATTAATATAATTTTTCTATAAAATTACAGTTTATAACTTATTAATAGAAACTGTAATTTTTTAGAATTAATTTATTACTTATATATATTTAATATTTTTATAGTATACTGTAATATAAAAATAAATAAAAATTGTTTATAGAAGTTAAATGATTTGATTATATGAGCTAACTTTTTGAGTATTATAAGCTATGCAAATATTTACCCAAAACCCCCCTAAACGCCCCCAGTTGCGGCAATAATTTAAAATTTTATTTTATTTGTTAAGAAATTAAATAAAAATATTAAAATTTTTGTAAAATTCCGTCGACACAATAAATTCACTCATAGTTAGTAGTTTTTGTGATATTTTTGAGATTTTTAGTAATTTACGATTTTGTTACTATCACATAAATAATTAATAAATGGATTAATATTTAAACTTAAATTAAAATAACTCTTGATAAAGATTCTGTAAATCTAAATCTAAAAATTATTTGATATATATGTTAAACTAAATAAATAATTTATTTTAAATTGTTAATTTTATCATTATTAAAATATATTTAATAACATTTAGCTCCTAACAATTAAATTGAAAATAAAGCTTTTGTAATCTAAAAATTAATTTAATAATTATAAAAAATTAAATTAAAATTCTTTTCAATAATTTTATAGTTAAAATTGTTTAAGCTTACTAGTTAGTACGAAGGTTTAATTAGCAAATCTATTTTAAATATTTATAAATTAATTAAAAATTAATTATTTATTATTTTATATCATTTAAACAAAAAATATTCAGAAATAGTATAAATTACAAAAATTATTTTATAATATAAACAAGAATTGTCATTATTTTCGCTTTAATAATTTTATAAAATAAAATATTAGTTTACTTAAATATAAAAGTTTTATAATTTAAATCACTACAATTGTCGCTGACCATTTTTAAATCAATAGTAATATTTAAAATAATAAAAATTGATTTATTATTTATTTTACAGTTATAAACAATAAAATTAATAAATTTAATATTTTAATTATAATAATTTATTTAAATTAATTTTAGTATAAATTTTTAAAATTTAATTAATTAGTTAATTTTTAAATTATTAAAAAATAAATTAATTTTAAATATGTTTCTAAAAAACTTGTATGATAAATTTTAAAGTTAAATATAAAATATAAATTTATATTTTGTGAAATCTTGGAAAAAAATTATATTAATTAAATTAATGTTAAAAACTGAACTGGACTTATATATTTAAAACACGTTAATTAAATTTTAAAATTCTGTAAATAAATCAAATTAACGAAATTTTATTCAAAATAAATAATAAATATAAAAAACATTTAATAATTACAAATTAATATATTGAAACACTTTTCTAAGCGATTAAACCGTTGGTCAGGGTTTGGTAAATTTAGTGGTAGCTGGCCAAAGCGTGCTGAC
>JAQFXP010004593.1:0-10434 GCA_034693685.1 Belba bartosi
GATCTACAGATAAGCGAAGAGATGGAAGAGAAGAGATGGGCCGGAACTTCTGTAATTGTGACTCATATTGATCTTAGGCCTCAAAATGTATTTTATTAGCTTTTATTTCTTAAACTCAAATAAAATCTGATTTAACTCAACTCAACTCAAAACATTGATTAATAAATTTATTTTAATTAAAACAAAAAATAAATTATAGATTATGTTAAATATTGATTAAATTATAGAAATGACTGCAATTATAGATCCAAATTTTTTAAAACAAAAATACACTTATCTAATAATTTTTTGATATCAACAAATTGTATTGTTTACATTTTTCATAAACATGCTGGTTTTTTTGAAAAATTTTTATTATACCACAAAATAACAAGTTAAAATTAAACAAATAAAAAATATACAAGATGTCAGTCCCATTATTTCATAATTGCAAAAGAAATTTTGAGTTACTATGATCGAGTTATTTTAAATAAATTGAGCAAAACCTTGGTACTTACTATGATACCCGTTTACTTGATCACGGCTTTAAGAAACTTGATTACTGTTTTTGGAACAAATAAAGCAATTAGAAGTCAAATACATCTGTTTTAGACGCAATTGGGGGCGTTATGGGGCTTTTTGTCTGTACTGTTTATGCATTGTAAAATATGATTTCTGTATATAAATCATATATAAATTGTTGACCATTTAACTTAAAAATTAGTATTTTTATTTCTTTTGTTGTAAAATTATGTTTCTAGTTATTTTGATTGGTTATTATCATGCCACTTAACCATAAAAACCAAAATCTTATTTTTTCCTTATATAAACTTTGCAGCCAAAAAGCCCCCTAACGCCCCCAATTGCAGCTAAAACTAATCTAGTTAGCTTCTAATTGCGTTAAATGTTCCAAAAACAGTAATCAAGTTTCTTAAAGCTGTGAAAAAGTAAACGGCACTCATGGTTAGATTTGACGATTTGTGTATATTTAAACATAAATAATTATGTTTTCATTTATTTTTATATAAATTATTGAAATACTTTTTATATTTTAAAAATAGAATATTCTGTATATTATTAGACTTTTATTCATTTAATGAAACAAATGTTAAATAAACTATCGTTTTTTAATAAATTTAATTATTAGTGAATTAAGCCTTTTTTTTTATTAAACTGTTTTAAATAAAATTTTACAATAAATTAAATTATTAGAAAAATATTCGATTCAATAGAAATATGTAATCAATTATTAGAAATAAAATATAAATCAAAACCAAAACTTCAAACCAATATTTATTTTCAAAAACGAGTTTTAGTTCTCTTTGATATCTCTTTCCGATCAATAATTTTAATGTAATGTTTCGAACAATAGTTAAGTAATGTTTTTGAATGAATAATATTTTGTACAAAATTGGACAATAATTGCCATAATATCTAACATAATCCCTAACATTGTAACTCTGAAGACCTTTTTCAATGAGAAACTCCGGATAACTCTCAAATCTTTCGACTTCTTTCAAAAGTTTATTAGTTTCCCCAAAACTCGTCTCATTTATCGGCCAATTCTCGTAATTTTTATGCATTTCCGACAATTCGTTATAAAGTTTTGACAATTTCGGTCGAATTCCTTGAATCCATTCAATCAAAACCTTTACGTCTAATGAAGACAATCGGGGAATTGATGGCAAATCGGATGAGTTGTACATTTGAAGAGTTGAGACAATGAAGAGACTATAGAAGTAATAAAAGCCGACATTTTCGGCAAATAGTATTCGTTTTGTAGTTTTCATAAATAGTTTGTCGTCTTTCAGAAGTTCATCCAATCTATTGCTGGTATTGTTTAGCTCTAAATGTGATTTTGCTGTCAATTCGATTACTTCTATGTCTGAGCTTTCAATCATTTGCCAAACTTTATCGTTAAAGACATCGAATTTGTGTTTCCATTCAATCCAATCCATGTCTTCGACTTCTGGTATCAATTTATGCAAATTTTCAATTTCAGATGAATTGGACGAAGAGTTGCTATTATTTACATTAAATAAAATTATAAAAAACTTAAAAATTATTGAAATTATCTTCATTTTGAATCTAAACATTAAATTACATTAAATTTTAAAATTTGAAACAATTCAAACATTTAAGTTAATCGCGAGAATTGATTTTTAAAAACCATTCATTAATAGTACAGTCCATCCCACTTATAACGAATCCCAGTTATAACGAACAGATTTAGCAAAACCGAGCTGTTCGTTATAAGCGGGTTAGACTGTATTTTGTTTTAATCAAATTATGAATTTGTGAAATGAATTTAAAAATTTATTCAAAAGTTTATATACAAAATGATAAATTCTAAACCAAATAAGAAATTAATTTTTAAAAATTTTAAATATAAAAAATCAAAAATAAATAAAAATTTGTTAATATTAGAGATTGAGTAAACTTTTTCATAAGTTTTCATCAATTGGTTATAACTTTTCCGATTATTTCTTTGAGTTCTTTGAAATTTTTGAGTTTTTCTCTGGTTTTGATGAACTCTTCAGGGCTTTGTTCTCAACTCTTCCATTTGAAAGAGTGTTTGTCTTCGAATTTGTAGATTTCAGTTCTTTAGTGTCATTAGTATTAGTACTCCCATTAGTTCCAACTTTTTCCTCACTTTTCTCTGTACTCTCGAATTTGTTCGACTTTTTATTTTGAGTGAAGAATCCAATAAAATATCCAACAATTGAGAGTAAAGGCAACCAAAATAGCAAAAAAATTGCGATTCCGATTCCTGTCGCTATAATCCAATATATTTCATCATTTGTGTTATCAGATTCTTTGTTCTTAAACCGCATGACCGCAAGAATGGCAGAGAATATACCGGAAAGTATTCCAATTATACTAATTATTATTAAATAAATTATTTGAAATATTTTACAAAATTTTGATTCATTCGAGGCTTTGGTTTTAATTGCAAATCGATAGATAAGTATTAAAACAATAAATATTGCTATTGCGAGAGAACTGGACAAAAGGGCCGATAGAGTACTGGACAACTGGTCTTTTTGATAATCCTGACAAAAGGACAGCGATTTGTCCGAAATGTTAGTATTGTTCGAAACTTGGCTTTTATAGCACGGAATCACATAAATGGCAAACATTGGAATCAAATTAAATCCAAACCAAACAAATGCTAAAAATTCCCAAAAACTCAACACTTTTGAGGGAAGAGCTGATGCCTCGATGAGTCTGTCCTCTTGACTGCCGGCCGGAAAGGACTGTCTAACCTCTGCCGCCTCGTCATCCAAGTGCTCGACGTATTGGTTGACGTAAGCAATGTTTGCCTTTTTTTCAGTCGAGTCCTGAATCTCTAAAGTGTAGACTAATATGGATCCGATGCCCGAATGGTTGAGCAATACTTTTACGATTCCCTTAAGCGGTGTTTTGCGGAACAGGAAAAAGCGGACAATGTGTTGATCGGGTGTATTGGGCATTGGATCCGATCTCTCCATTTGTTTTGGTTTTAACGTAAACATTGAAAGCCGACTGTAGTTGTCGTAGATTTCGACTTTAATTGATGTCTTTCCCAATTCATAGCCTTTTTTTGTTTCTCCGAATTTGATTCTTAGAATATACTTGAATTGAGCGTCACTTCGATTGCAATTATCGTAAATCCTAAACCATTCGTCTGACCGACAGAACACGTATGCGACTAATGCTAAAACCAGAACCAAACACCAGAAGCCAAACATTGCAATCGCCGGTAATATGTCTTCAAAACTCATTTCTTTATCAAAAATGCATTCATTTAACAGAAATATAAGTTCGAATTTAAATTCAACTATTGATTTGAATATAACTTTTACATTATTAATTGCATGAACTAGCTTGTAGTAAATAGATCAAATATTACAAGCTGTTTTAATATTTTTGCGAATCAATTGTTTACAAATTACTGTATTTATAAATCCATTAATAGTTGAAATAGTTTTTTCGATTATTTTTGATTTAAACTAAATATTTATTTAAACAAAAATGTTATTAAAATATAATTAATACAAAAACTATATATATATAATTGAAGATAAATTATATAAACTTTTTAAAACAAATAGTTCGAGCAAAATAGTTTTGAGATTATAATGAGAGTCAATATTTCGAAAAATTAAAAATTTAATTAACATCCAATTAACTACTTTTATGAATAGCAATCAATTCCTCTATAATAGATTCATCAGAAATGGTGGATAAGTCACCCAATTCTGGATCATTTCTCGCAATTTTAGCCAATATTCTGCGCATTATTTTTCCGGATCTTGTTTTAGGTAAAGCTCTGACCGAATAAATCCTATCGGGTATGGCCACCGGTCCTATTTGCTTCCGAACTATTGCATAAATTTTGGCTAAGTTTTGTCAATTTTAATAACAATTTTAATTTGTATACCTCTTTGTTTGAGATCTGCTTCTAATTCTAAATTATATATTTGTTGGGCTTTTAATACTACAAAACAACAAATGGCTTCGCCTTTGATTGGGTGCGGCATCGCTACTGAAGCCACTTCTGCGACCTTTTTATTGTCCAGAATTGTCGACTCAACCTCTGCTGTCGACAACAAATGTCCCGAAACATTAAGCATGTCATCTGTACGACCCGTAACCCAGAAGTACCCATCTTTGTCCCGAACCGCTCCTAAGATTAGTTTAAAACTAAATAAATACAAATTCATTGAAATTAATTTCCATACCATCGCCGGTGAAGTAATATTTGGAAAATTTCTTGAAATAAGTTGTTTCAAAACGTTCGTGATTTCCATCAATAGTTCGGGCAATACCAGGCCAGGCGTTCTGAAGATTTTAAGTTTATTAATAATTATATATATATTTTAGAATAAGAATACATACTTTGAAAGCCAGAAACCCACTGTTAGGTCCACTCAATTCCTTTCCGTCTTCATTCAGAATAACCGGCAAAATGCCAAAAAATGGAAGAGTAGCCGACCCGGGCTTCATAGGAACACATCCGGGAATCGGGAAAATCATTGGCGCGCCCTTTGTGACCCACAAACTGTTAGTCAATGCAATTATAAGTTTAGTTTAATTCTTACGGTTTCTGTTTGGAAATATGTGTCAACTATTGGACATCTTTGCCGTCCAATTAAATTATACATCCAAAGCCAGGCTTCCCGGTTGATGGGTTCACCCACTAATGCCAATAATTTCAAACTTGACATTTTGTACTGATTTACAAACTCGTCTCCAAATTTCATTAATGTTCTAATCGCTGTATATTTATAGTTAAATTCAATTAAATTTCACTATATTTTAATTATATTAATTTAGGTTTAACAAGGAAACTTATTGAGTGTGTTATGTTAATTATAATAATTAATTAAAAGTTATTGTAATTATTAGATGATTGTTATTGTTTATTGGTTAGCATTATTTATAAGAATTGCTAACCTGTAGGCGCAGTATAGAAAGCGCTGACATTGTATTCATCAATTATTTGCCAAAATCGACCCGCATTTGGATGCGTCGGTATTCCATCAAATAGAACACTAGTGGCACCGTTAGCCAGAGCGCCGTAAACGTTGGCCGTATGGCCAGTAATCCAACCCAAATCTGCTGAACAGAAGAATATGTCTCCGTCTCTATAATTGAACGCATATTTGAAGACCAGAGC
Organism: Belba bartosi; assembly: GCA_034693685.1. Lineage (NCBI taxonomy): Eukaryota > Metazoa > Arthropoda > Arachnida > Sarcoptiformes > Damaeidae > Belba > Belba bartosi. Next base: position 5,642 of record JAQFXP010004593.1, read on the forward strand.
TGTTGTCAACATATATCCGGCGATTGTGTGAACAACTCCTTTAGGTTTTCCAGTGCTTCCACTAAAATGTTTTTATAATTTAATAATTATTATAAAATTTAATTTTAAATATTAATTAAACCTGGTATATAGTATAAATAACGGGTCCTCTGCATCCAACCACACGGGCTCACATTGATCGTCAACCTCTTCCATCACTTGATCCCACCAAAGGTCAAATTTTAAATCAAATTTATTTTCAAATTGGAAATTATTATTTTTGTTCTCATCTGTGGAACTGATGATGGAATCCAATAAATGTTTGACAACAATACAAGACAAGAGTTTGTGTTTTCTATAAATAATCAAATATTTTATATAAATAAAAAGTTTAATTTTTTTAAGAATTAAGTTATTAAAATTTTAAATATTAAACCAGGAAGTTAATTGTGTTTTTAAAAAAATTATATTATAATAAGCAAGTTTGGTTTTCGCTTCAAAATAGCAATATTCTCCCAATTAAACCCCGGCACAATCCTAACTTCAATCATATTAGAGTTTTAAAACTCTAACTTGATAATTATTTACTTAATCTTGCAATTTTTAAACTTTGAAATATGAATCAAATTGAGTTCAAATATTTATTTTTTGTATTGGAACGAAAACCAAATTTCCTGATTATAATTTATTTGTAAATAATTTAATTATTTAAGATTAAAATTATAATTTTTTTAAACACAAAATAAATTGATAATAAAATGTTAACCAAATTAGACAAATTAAGTTAGATAAATTTATCAAACTTTATTATAATACCTTTTCCTACATATAGAAATAGCTTCATCTGATAGATCCTTAAGTTTAATCAATTTGTTTCCTCTGACAGTGCCGTCAGCCGTCACTAATAGCCTACAGTTGGCGTCAATTATTCTTTCGGCCAATGCTTGTGATGAAAATCCGGCAAACTTTTGAGTCAATTGTATCAAAATTTAGAACAATATATAAACAAATTAATTATTAGTAAACTTACCACAACTGTATGAACAGCACCAATGCGAGCACAGGCTAACATTGCCACTACCAGTTCGATAGTGACCGGCAAATAAATGGCAATTCTGTCACCGCTTTTGATGCCTTCACTCTTTAAAACGTTTGCGAATTTGCAGATCTGTCGCTTCAGTTCATTATAAGTTATGGATTTTCTTTCATTTATCTCATTTCCAACCCTTTAGTTGGTTATAATGATGTGAATTAAAATTTTTAAACATAAAATAATATTGAATTTTATTTATTTACCAATAATATGCAATCCTTTCGCCTAAACCTAATTTAATAATTCTGTCGATTAGGTTATAGCAGGCGTTTGTTTTTGACCCTTTCATGAACTTCACATCTATAGGACCTTTGAGATGATCAAAATTGTACGAAAATATTTCATCGCTTTTAATGCCATTTTGCCAATAGAAATGTTTGGCAATATTTAACCAAAAAGTATCCGGGTCTTGTATAGAAAGTTTGTAAATGCGCTCATAATCCTTGATATCTGAAATATGCGCTAATTTCAGAAAATTTTTGCTTCCGTTAAACGATTCGGTTGCATTTTGAATAAAATCCATTGTATCAAACAAATTTAATTAAATTCTTGTTTAATAAACCTTGGTGAAAAACAAAATAATTATAAATTTACTTTTCAAGTTTAAATAAAATTTGCATAAAATAAAGTTTCTATAATAAAATTCTGTTTATTAGGTTATCATAAAACAAACCTAAAACAATTGTCCAATAATTAATTTTTTAAAAATAATAAGCTTTTTATAACCTAATAGTAATAAAACTTTTGTTAAGTAACTGATTGCATAAACTAATAAAAGAGAACTTTTGAAAACTTATTCTTTTATACCAAAATCTTCCTTATATTAAATTAAAAAAAAGTTTTAACTCGTAGTCAACAATGCTGTGAATAATTCACAAAACTTTAAGGTCCGTAAACGACAAATCAGTGAATTATTCACAGAATATGTTGCGCGAGACTACTAAGTGTAATGCGATTTAGAGGCACATACAGTGTATCTTTATTACAGAAATATTGCAAACATTTATTTATAGATTTATTTAGAAATTTACAGTCAAATTATTAAAAGTTTTTAAATTAATTTTTTTATAAATAAATTTAAATTTTATTAAAATTTTATTTTCGACCAAATTATATAAAAAATTTATATGAATTATGTTAATGAAAATATTTTTCCGAATGCAGATAATTTAAGTAGATATAATTAAAAAACTAATTTGATCTTAAAAACATATGTATTTATAATTGTTTTTAGATTAAAATTAATTTAACATAATATATTTTATTTTGTCTAATTTTGATAATTTAAAATTTTAAATAGTAATTCTAAAGTATTTTTTATATTTTAGTTATAACAAATTATAAAAAGTATAATTATTTCATATTTACAATTATACAATTTAAAAAATATGATTCAAATTTTAATTAATAATTAGCTAAAATAACTATATTAAATTAAAATGTCATTTTTAAAAGAAAATTACATTTAATATCAAATTAAAATTCTTTTCTAATTACATTTAAATTTCTGATATATTTCACATAATTTAAGAAATAAGAGACTCTTAGCATAAACCAGACTACACTTGATCTCAAGTCAAATTATGACCTTTATACTCATCATTTGATGAGGAGATCGGAAGTGGTCTCTCAGTGTAGTCCACCCCCCTCCCACATACTTACAACTTTTATACTTACTTCAACTGCATTCTTACGTGTTCCTGAAAGCAAGTGTTTGTGTTGTTCTTCGATTTGGTGCACAACGGAATTCCACACACGGAACACTTCCAAACGGTTTGACTTCTCTCGTTTTTCTTCTTAATACAAATACAACAGTTCTTTCGGACTTTATGGTTGCTATCGTCGATGTAAACCAGTTCTGCTGTTTGACATCTAATCGCAATTCTGGTGATTGTTGATGATTGCGATCGCATCCATTTTTTGGCAATAGTCAGTCTATAGTTCATTGACGGTATTCGATCTAATGATGGAGTAATTGAAGAATAGATGATGTAGGCATTGTTCAAAGATGCCTGTCGGTGCAAATGCCAGACAGCATGTGTCCACTTTGAACATTTGTGTTCGTAAGCCTGATTCTTCAACTTTTGATCGTATAAATCGACTCCACCCATGTGTTGGTTGTAATTGTTTAATATGTTTGGAATTGAAACAACTCCAACCCCGTCATCAAAGTTTCTGTTTCTTCGCTGCACTTCTACTTCTCCTCTGCCGATATGCGTTGACAGTGCAAGAACAAGTCGTTTGTCAAACCAAGCGACGCAGCAGAGTTCGCCCTTTCGCATATACTTTGGGCCCGGATTATTCCGTTTGATGTCAATAATGTGTTTTGAGAAGTGAAAAGGCAGGCCTTTTCTATTTTGGCGTATTGTGCCGGTAAAACCAATCCCTCTATTGACAAGATTTTGCGCCATATTTACGGACGTGTAGTAGTTGTCCGTATAGAGGTGGTGACCAGACATCTCGGTGATGTTTTCGAGTAATTTGTAGACGATGTTCTCAGATCTTAATCCAATGCCATCCAATTGTTGTCCCACATCGCAAATCCAGTTGAGCATAAATCCTGTGCGAGATTCACACAAAACAAAGAATTTGATTCCACACTTACTTGATTTGGATGGAATGTGGTGGATGTGAGACCAACGGCCTTTGAAGCCAACTAGGCTTTCATCAATTGCCAGTTCTCTTGATGGTTGATAGAGACTTTGTGATATTGTTGGCAAATGATTTAGAAGCCATCGAACTTTGTAGAGTTCATCGGATGTGTTGGCAGTGCTCTCGTCATTGAAATGAAGATATCGTTTGATCTCATAGTATCTATTACAATTGGAAAATTAAAATTTTACATTATTTTATGTTATTTATAACCTTTCTCGCGGTATGGTATTGCGTATTGCTGATGGAGTGAGAAAGTCATCGACTACCCAATGATTTCTTTCGTCATCTACGCGATTGATTCCCATTAGAATCTGTATTCCAATGAAACGACGCAGTTCAGTCATAGTGATTGGATTGATTGACTGACTGGAACGGTTTCCTTCGATGTTGGTGAAGTCGAGAATAGAAGCCAAGAAATCGATATTATAGAAACATTCAAATATTTCAGTTGGGTCAGATGACGTTAACCCAATGGCTCCAGGCGCCGGTGTTGGCTCAAATGGAGGGACCCAATCTGACGCGCCCTCATCAGATTGGTCAATCTGCCAAACATTCTCTAAGTTTTCGCATTGATTGATTTCAAATTCGTTGGTGATTTCGAAATCATTGTCGTCGTCGTTGAAAATGTTTTCAAAACACCTTCGGTTGTTGACGTTCGAATAGTCTAAGCCATACTCTTCTTCCAAATCGTTCTGCTGTAAATCCATTACTAAATATAATAATATAATTAATAATCTATTTGTTTAACGTTTTAGATATTAATTGAATGTCTTTTGTTGTAAATACTCATTTTGTAGTATACTTTTACCATTATAATGTATGTTTGTAATATTACAAACAACAAATTTATGCATTATTGCAATTTGATTCACAAATTACAATACATTGTTGTAAAACGTATAGCATTTTTTGGCCTTTAATTCGCATTAGATACTCAAAATACCCAAAATACCGGGTGCTCAATCCCAATATTTTGTTATTTATCTTGCATCTAATACAGCACGGCCTAGACCCCTCTTGAGCTTTCGTAGAAAGGAAGCTGCCTGATGTCCAACCCGTAGGTCAG
>JAQFXP010004594.1:0-10430 GCA_034693685.1 Belba bartosi
GCTTAGTGTCCCGATTATATGTCGGACTGACCTGACATATGAGGTTTGTGAGTTGAGATGAGAGTTGGAGTCACTTTTGACTCTTCACTGCCCGGCCTCCCGGTGCTACCGGACTGGGTTCGATGGGTGCTTCTTGTAGGGCCAAGTCTGTTCCAGACTCGGGTTAGTCTTATTCAACTTTGAGTCACTCGGTTGACTCAGTATGGTAACTATAGTAACTCTATTCACAATTTACATATATTCTATTCAATGACTTAGACTTCACTTAAAATCAAATTAACTTTATTTAAATCTTATGAGTTGTTAGTTAAACACTTATTTATTAATTAGAGCTTAGACACACCCATCCGTCTCTCTCTCCTGTTCCCACTCAACTGACTTTCCTTTCAAACATAACTCATCAGAACACTTCGTGTTCTGACTCGTATAACAACTTTTATAAACTATTCATTCTATTTCTAATCTAATCTAATCTAAGTCGCAATTGTATTCTATTTGCGTGTGTCAGTAATATGATAACTTTTCTATTTTCTAATAAGTTTTAAAATAACTCAATGATCATTGTCGAAAAACCCTTTAACTTATTAGTACTATAAATTTTGTAACTCAAATTTCCGTATACAAGGATTAGATAAGCTAAGCTTAAATTGTTATTCTTTAACAATAAAGATATTTTTCAACGGCAGTGAGATTCACATCCAATGATAAGCAATAAAAGCTAAGTTAATATAATATTTTTAAAAATTATTTCATATTTTTGCTTATATTGATTAGATTTTTTAATAGAGTACTCTATTTCTATTGATTATTCCTATTTCTATTTATAAGGATTATTATTATATTCAAAGTCTTTTTCATATCCTTCTTGATTTTGATAATAGTTATAATTTTGATCTTCATTTTCAATATAATTTTTATAATTATCATTATTATCGTCATTATAATAAATAATTGTTTCTTCATTTTCATTATTGTTTTCATTTTTGTTATAATTAACAATTGTCTCATCATTTTTATCGAGTTTTTCGTTTTTTATTTCTTGTTGGCTTACATTTCGCTTTATTTTTTATAATCCTAAATCTTTTAATCTAGCTCGTGTTGATTTTATTCTTTAACAATTTTAATTTTTAATTTTTTTAATTAATTTCTTTTCAAATAAAATATTAATGTGTTACTAAATATTATTTAAATATAAGTTATTATAATAAATATTTGTTGTGAAAATATAAGTCTACAAAATAACTTAATCAAATTTTTGAATATATAATTAATAACTTTTATTATAAATTTTAAAATAATGTCAAAAAATATTGCGTTATTTTATATGTAAAAATATAAATTAATTAATTATATTAATATTTTATAATTATTTTATTTTTGTTAAATTTTAGCATTTATTTGACCTTAATAGTAAAATTTGTAATTAAGTCTTATTAATCTAAAATTTATAATTATAAAATATTTAATGTTAATTGAATTCGTTATTATGTAAAATAAAATTAATATTTTTTATACAGTGAACCAGACCTAACGTAAAGCAAATTTATTAAATTTTCTACAAAATATTTTTTTTAATACATTCCATTCCACTTATAACGAACCCGCTTATAACCAATACTCGCATATAACGAACAGTAGTTATGGTACAAAATAAAAATATATATTAAGTTATAGTCGTATATAACGAATCCCGGTTATAACAAACGAATTTAGCCGAACCAAGCTGTTCGTTATAAGCGGGTTGGACTGTATTAATTTTGGTATAGTTTTAAAATGTAATATAAAATGTAAAATTTATTATTTTGAGTTCAAACAAATGTTATTTTCTTAAACATGTTGTCATTTAATGCAAACAAACTATTGGCAGAGAATCTGATTATCAAATCAGCGGAAAATCATTTGTTTAGAATTGGTTTATGTCTTAAATCTGTAAAAGAATAAAATATTCATTAATTTTTAAATTAAAGGTGTATTTAATAAAAAAATAAGTTTAAAATTAAATAAATTTATTTAATGATAAAAAATATTTTTAAATAACAAATTTTAGATTCAGTCATTGATCGAAAGAATAGCCCAAAAAAGAGTTGGATTTTCGTGTTATTCGTTATTTACTATTAATTACTTCAGTTGTTATAAAGTAAGTAATTATTTCATTAAAAATAAAAAATAATTTATTTTTTTAAAATCAATAGATAATTGCATTCCTATCGCTTCTATTTGTCAATTATTTAGATTTGTCTACATTTTTAATTATTTGTTAAAATTTATTAGTCTTATTATTATTTGCAAAGACTTTACCTACAATAGATTTATTGTAATCTCACGATAAATACACTGTATATTTGATATCTATTGTTAAAATTATTACATTAAAATTATTTTTTAATTCACGATTTTAATCTCAATTTTTATCTCTCAATTTTCAACCGATTTTAAAAATTTTAACACCCAAATTATCCTAATTCTGACTATAACTTATATTCAAAATATTTTATAAAGTTAAAATTATTTCAAATATATTAAAACCAGAGATAGAAAAGAGGGAGTATTGGAAAAAATCACCTGATTTTGAAAATTAATACTTATTCCTAATTTAGGATTTGGTCCGAAATAATGCATTAGATTTTCTGACTACCAAAGACGGCTCCAAAATATTTTGTGTTTTAGCCCAAAATATAAATTTTTCTTAAATTGGTATTAAATTCAGTTTATATTTATTTAAATTAGTTAAATTTGCATTTATAATTATTTAATTCTGAAAAAATTTTAAGCGTTAAAAAAATCCACCTTGATCGTCGTGGATGATTTTCTTTAATCTTATCTCTGCTCAAATTTAAATTTTTAATTGCTGAATACATATTAATTATTAAAATTGATTCTGGCTAAAATTAAGAATTTTTAAATAAAATAAAATAAAAATAAAATGGGCAAAATCATAGTTTATTATTTTACTATTCTGTATACCCTTTGACTCGGTCTACTCTGTCGAAAGTTATTAATTATATATAACAATATAGTTATATAAAATTTATATTTATTAATTAAATATTTTTAACTAGAAGATTTTAAATTTGAGCTTAATTAAAACTTTAAATATTATTTTTATTAAAATAAAATATTTATTAATAGATATTAATATAACTTAATCATTAAATGCATTAATTAGAATCAAGTTAATTTTATATTTTTAAATTAATTAAAAATTATTAAATGATAAGCATGTTAACGCTTAATATATATCACAACCTTGAGTTTAATTAAGCATTGTGAAAGGGGAGGATTAGGCAAAAATCCCTCCCTTATTTTGAAAATTAGCATTTAACCCCCTTAGCATTTAATCTACAAAAAGTACCCTTGCTTAAGGCAACCGGCAATTTTTTTAATTTTTTTGCCCAAGTTTAGAAATATATTATTTAAATTGATGCTATATCCGGTTTAAATTTATTTAAATTAGACAAAGTTTTATCAAAAATATATAGGTTTTGTGAGCGTTTTTGGAAAAATATCTTCCCCAATCCCCCTTAGAATTTTGAACAAAATTTTGGGTAAAATCCCTCCCCTGATTTCCCCTGAATTGGCCCATCTTCTCAATCCTTGATCTTGTTGATCTTTTGACACCTATGACTTTAAACATTGATTTGCTATTGGCTTTGTTTTGTAATTAAAAGTCAAACTTAATATTAATATTTAATCTATAGATCCTTATTCGCCAGTTCTAATGCTATTATTGTGGCATTTCTCAATAAATATATAATTGCTATTAATATGAAATATTTTAAATTATATTTAAGATTATTTTTATTTAATTTGAAAAATTCTTAATTTAATTATTGCGTTTATAAAAACTTATAAAAAATATTTTTTGAAATATATTAAAATTTTATTTTAATGTTTAAATAAACTTTTTATTATTAAAACAAGCCTAGAAGTTTAATATCTTTATATTAACTTATTTTGTTTTATTTAAAACAAAAATATAAACATTGAAACATATAAAACTAAATTTGAAAATATATTATGATAATATTTTTAGGTTTAATAAACTAATTTTAAAATTATTTTGTAATCTGAATTAAAAATTTATTTTTGAAAATCATTAATATACAATCGTCGCCAATATTAACTGACTCGGTTTTGGTCAATTTATTTAAAAGTATTATCATTATATTCACTTAAAAAATTTTTAACTATGGAATTATAAAAAAAACATCTTGTATATTTAAAATTTTAAAAATTTTACTTGGTTATTTTGTAGCATAATAAAATTTACTTAAAAAAAACTAGCATGGTTATAAAAAAATATAAGCAATACAATTTATTAATATTAAACATGAATTAGATACGTGAATTTAAAATTTTAAATATTTTGACCTGAAGCAATTTTGACCAGCACTACAAACTTAAAAATGTAATATTTGATACACATACAAGTTAAACATCCTTGATTATTTTAACACCAAAACTTTTATTATAATTATCAGTTTAAAATATTAATGGTAGTTAAAATTTTGAAAATTTATAATTTATTTACCAGTAACATTTTAACAATAAAAACAAATTTTTATATAATACAATTGATACTATTTACACTACAAAAATTAAGTATTAACTAAGTTAGAATTTTTTAAAATTAGAACTTAATTTCTGATCAAGGTGCAATTCTGATTAATTCAATTTGTCCGATAATGACTTATAAATTTCGCAAATAAATATCAGACGTTTGGGAAAGTAATTTATCATTTTTAAAACTAGTGTTTTGGTACTTTCCAAACCTTCATTAAAAGTTATATAAAATTAAATAAATTATTGATTTTAATTAAGTTAGAAATTGATTTATTTTATTATGAAAACGTAATTGTAAAATTTAAAATAATTTATTTTTATTCAAAAAATATTTTTTAAAAGTTTTTATAAACGCAATAATAGAATTAAGAATTTTTTATATTAATAATTATAAAATTATATTAACTTTAATTGCAAATGTTTCATATTAATAGCAATTATATATTTATTTTCAATTATTTTATATTTAATATTTAATCAGATTAAAAAAACATAAATTTAAAAAAGTTTTAAAATTTAAAAATACTAAACAAAACAATAAAAAACTGTTTATTAAACGTTTTGATGGAAAGAAATCAATTATAATTGTAGAAAGATATGCTAAAAATACATTTATTTTGATTTATAAGACATTCGATGATTATATGATTCGAAATCTGAAGAAAATACGAATATTTTTGATTTTGTTAATCAAATTCTATTTATGGTTGGATTGAGATATGGATTGTCGGCTCTAATAGACTCGGATTGGATTCGAAGCCTTACGTGTGATTCGAATTATATATTGAGTTAAGTATATTATTTATATATTTTTTATTAATTGCAAAAATATTTTAAAATTAATATTAACAAGTGCTTTCTAAATATTTTTATAAAAATTACCGGTAAATTGCAAATATGTTTAATAATAAATAAAATATTTGTTATTTGAGATTTTTTTTTATAAAACTGAAACAAATTATTAAAAACAATAATTGTTAATCAGTGCAAACCCTGAATATATAAACAAATTTGATTTAATTCTCTCATCTGATGCAGCAGTTTAAACGCATCTTGACAAATTTAACAATTTATATATTTATTAATTTATATATAATTTAACAATAACATATTTAATCTAGCTCGTCATTCCCAGGGATTGTCGGTTTCAATGAGTATTTGTGCGTTTGTTATGTTGTTTATAATCGGAATTATTAATTGGATGGAAATGCAAAATCAATTACCATTTATACCGTTTCTCTATCAAATCAAATACAATCGACTAAACCCTCCGTTACGTCCATTAGAATACAAAAGATTTATTAAATTATCTAATCTTTTGACCAAATATTTTCTAAACGCTCTAACTTTCTGGCCATTGGTTATCACAACTAATTTATATCTATTCGGCGCTTCACTATTGGCTTATTTGGACCCAAACTCTGGATTTTCATTAATTGGAATCATTTTCTGGAACTTATGTCAAACTGTTTGGTTGATTCAGTTCTACGCAATTGTTTCAATAGGTTTTGTGGTTTGGAATCAAATATGTCTTTACCTCAAAATGAAATTCAATGAAATCAATCAAATGATTGACTTTAGTCTGAAATACGACAACAAATCAGTTCTAAGAAAAGCGATTCGTATTCACCAATCAATCACTCAATTGACCCATGATTTCAATCAATTATTCAAATCAGCAATCTACATTCTGTATTATTTCGGAACCCCAGCTCTAGAGATATTGGTTTATATCGGGTTCGCTAGGGATGAGTATACGACTCTATTCACTCGTTTCGTCGCTTTTTATATATTTATTTTGGTTTTCGGACCGGTTTTTATCGTACATTTGATGAGTACTTTGATCACCACTTCTGCCCATAAGTCATATCGAAAGCTCTTTTCAGTTCTAAATCGGAATTCAATTTTAATTCTTCAGAGATTGAAAATCCAGGCCTTCATTGAGAAGCTGTCCGGACATGACATTGGATTTTATTGCTTAGATTTGTTTCCAATGAATATTTGGGAATTCTTTCAATTTATTCTCATATCTTCTATGAATTATTTACTGATTATTCAATTCATTTAGTTTAGACCACTGATCACTAACCAGATTTTACCGTCAATAATTTTTTTTTAATTTTTAAATTTATTGCACTACAGTGCGAAGGTGTTTACCGAACCAAAATTTCTGGCCACTTGCTGCTTCGGTAAAATTTGGTCAGTGACCAGTGGCCACCGGTTTGGTAAACACCCTCGCACTCTTGAGCGAGTTGACCGGATGGACACCGGGTAAACTGGCCCCGCCGCTATCTTGGCCGCCATTTTGGCCGCCATCTTAATTCTGACCATAAAGTACGTCTCGAAAATAGGCTCACACTGTAGTGCGATGGTCGCCATCATGAATTCAACCGAACACACTATATACTGCTTATATAATCAAGAAAAATTGCGTTGTAGGTATAGACGCCATTCTGTTCTGATATCTTAAAGGCAACTGGTAATGGGTTCGCGTCCCGAGCAATAAGTTTTTTTCGGTGACTTTTTTCAAATTTTATTAATTCTCAAGCTCATAAATGAACTTTCGATATTAACTCTAAAACTTTGGCATTATTTTTATTAGTTACAATCTGTGCAATGTTTCAAACAAATACTTTTATAATGTTTTTAATATTTATATTACAATGTTAGTTTTTTATTTAAAATATTTGGTTTGAGTAGTATATGCTATTTTAAATTTATTATTTTACATATTTGTGCATTTAATTAGAATTTATAAATTATAATTAATTTTCTTTGTATCTCATAATAATAAATAAAATGTTTAATTGATTTTATGTTTATATATCTATATTAAACAGTAATACAATGTTTAAATACATATTAAGAATTTGTTGGAATTCTTGCTTTTTATATAATTAGAATTTTTAAATCGCCGTAAATTATAATTTATAAACGAGCGTAAAGTTAACAATATTAACTCAACAATATATATTAATAGTTAAATTAAATTATAATGTAAATTAAATTATTAATTAATTAATTACATACATTATCGCTTTTATAATCACTAGAATTATTACTAAAAATTTTATTGAAATAAGAATATTCTTTAGTTTTGTTTAAATTCTTAAGCGTAAAATATGTCTGAATTTAATCTAAATTTTTTCTCTTAATAATTAATTTAATGAATTCTTTAATGTTTGCGATTAAATTTTTTTTATAAAAGGTTTATAATTTTTATTTTTTTTTTAATTTATTAAAAATAAATAAATTAAATTATAATTTATAAATAAATCTTTAAATTCAATTAAATTTATTTGCAAATTACGGCGGAATTAGCTTAAATTTTTGCTTTTTTAAAACACTACATACAATGATTGTAATAAATTGGTAATCGCTATTAAACTGTTAATATCTTTTGCATTAACACATTTGTAATGCTTATGTATTAATAAAAGTTATATTAAATATTATTATTATAAAATTTGATCACAATAATCCTGGTTTACAATATTTGCAATATTTTTATTAAATTTTTGATTTAATCTAATCTTAGGTTTTAATGAGTCAACGGCAGACATCGACAGACTTTATCGAAGTCTTAAGCAGTTTACTGCCATTTGGTGAAGAAATAGAGGAGAACAATGAGTATTTTATCAAGATCACTGCAGTATTCACACCTCTTTTGAGACTAAAAATTGATTTCAAGAAAAAATGGTTCGGGTTTTGGATTGGCCATCAAAAAGTTCTGACTTAAATTAAATTGAGCATTTATGGGGAATATTGGTTTGAAATGGTTTATCGAAATGGCCGACAATTTTTTACTGTTTCAGAACTTCGTTTGGCTATCAGTTAGAGTTGGGTTCAAATACAAGAATCTAATTTCAAAACACTCGCGGAATCAATAAATAACCTTTTGGTTGAGGTTTTGAAAAAACGGGCGATATATTGGTTATTAAAAAATTATTATTTAATTTATGCGTCAATTATTGCGTATTTTTTTTATTTTAAATTGTTATATTTAATTAACTAGTATTTGTAATTTTCTTAAATTTTAATATATTATGTATTATATCATTATCTAAAAACAAATTGAAAAACTTTTTTATATTTATTAAAGTTTTTCTTAAATCAATAAAATATATCAAATTGAGACTTATTACAGACCTTATTATAAAAACTAAAATATAATTTGCAAAAAAGTAAATTAAAATAAGAAATTTATATTAAAATTTTAAGCTTAATTCATATAATTTATTAAAAAATATTATATTGCTATGTAAAGACTTAAACATTTTAATTCATTAACTTAAAGAGGGTAAAGTCAATATTTATTTTTGCATTTTTATGTTTGTTTAACTTTTTATATTAATGTGTAATTTTTAAAAATTGATTATTTGAAAACTATTTGAAATAAAAAATTTAAAAAATTACTTTAAATAAATTAAATCATAATTACTTTAGAATAACTTATAAAAGTCTATAACTTATATTAATTATAAACATTTCGGCTTATTTTGGCAAAACATAAAACAATTAATTATATTAATTAATTTGTAATTGTTAAATTTTAGCATGAAACTGACCTTAATTAAAAAAATTTCAATTAAATTTTTTATTCAAAATTCTAATTATAAAATATTTTATATTATTTGCGTTTGTTTATATTTAAACTAGAATTAATGTTTTTTTATACATTTAAAGCTTGGGGAGGAAAATCTAGAATTTTTTTTGAAAATAATTAAATTTAATTTACAATTAATAAAATTAAACAAAAAATTTATTAAATATTAAGTAATTATTAAGGTTTAAAAAAATATTAAGTAAAAACAGATTGGACACCCCTATCCGCCTTGGTTAAATTTTTGTCTTAAGTTTTCTCATTAGGTTTTGGCACAGTCTTTCGTAAAATGTTTAAATAATAACTTAAATCAAATGAATTAATTTTGATATTTCTATTATTGTCCACATATAAGCATATAATTATTGTCCAAAATAAGCTTAAAATATTTTAATTGCTAAAAGTTTGGCTAATTTACAGACTGGATTTTAAATTTAGAAAAACTTTCAATATGTTGGCAAATTAATAAAAGAGGCCTTCTGGCTAAAAATTATAACAAGTTCAATTTTTTACAAATAATTATAATTGTAAATAATGAAATAAACTCATTTTTTAAATAATAAATTGTTAATTTATAAAAATTTAAAATTATTTAACTTTTAAATTTAGAGAATTTTAAAATTATTATATTTTACATTGCTTAAAAATTTTATCAAAATTAACATGATTGAAATTAAAATCTAAAATTTTTTTTAATTAAAAGATAAATAATGTTTTTTATTAAAAAAAATATTTACAAAATTATTAGTCGCTCTATTTTTAATTAACATAATTTTAAAAAATTATTAATCTATCTGAAAAAGTATAAAAGTGCCAAAGCGTTATCTGACTTGATGTTGTTTAAATATTTTTATCTCTATTGTTATTTATCACAAAAATAAATTAATAACAAAAATTAATTTATCAATAAACATTGTTTTAAAATAAAATAATAACTTTTACTAAATTAATTGATTTAGTTAAGTAATTACGTCGTTTAAAAATTCTAGATTTTCCTCCCAAAGCTTTATCCAGAGCTAAATCTAATAAATTTATTAAATTTTTTCAAAAACAAATTACTAATTTTGCTAAAGTGTAGCTTGTTAGATAAATTTTAAAATTATTTGTTATTATTTAAAGTAAAAACAAATAATAATTAGTTAAACATGACTTTATTTAATGCAAAAAACTATTGGCAGAGAAACTGCTTATCAAATCAGCGGAAAATCATTTGTTTAGAATTGGTTTATGTCTTACGACAGACAATCATAACATTAATTCAGTT
>JAQFXP010004595.1:0-10429 GCA_034693685.1 Belba bartosi
TCTATTTTCACACCCTTAATTTCACATTGATAATTTTTTTGGTCCCATAACTGTGAAATTATAAAGGTATTACTGTAATAGTTCAAATTTTTTTTTACTCTGAACAAAATTTTTTTTAAATATTACTTTTAAAAAACCAGAAAATGCTTAAAAGTAATGAATAAGTATGATAAGTTAAGTTTGAATAGATGTAAGATAATTAATAAATTTTTGTCCCAATTTACACCCAATTTCTTAATTTATTTCACAAATTTTTATAAAATCTATATTAAAATGTGTATTTTTAAAAATATAGAATTTATTAATTAGTATTTTTTTATTTTTACAAATATCCAAACATACTGTATTTCGTTCAGTTGAAGTTAATTTCAAAGTAAAATTTTTTAAATTAATTTATTATTAACTTTTCTTTGATGCAAGTTTTTAACTAAGTTTTTATGCGATGTATGTTCACATCTGTATGTTGTATACATACATTTTGTATTTTAATTTCTACTAAATATTATTAATATTTTATTAAATTTTACGTTAAATCACAATTATAGCCACCGATTAGTGGTAAAGATATTTTGCATTTTATTTACAATTTGCTATTACAGTCATTTCAGGAATTGAGAAGCTCAGCCGATCCAGGGTGATCAGGGGAAGGATTTTTTTTTAAATTTGACCAAAAACCTAGAGGTTATATAAGGGGAGAGGGGATTTTCCAAAGATGCTCAAAAACCTTATACCGTAATACCCCACATATAGCGGCATGCCGATATAAGAGAGGATGACCATTTGTGTTAAAATGGCTTTAAGGTCTTTACCGACATGCCGGTATAAAGCGAGAAATATTTGTAATATTACAAATTTGTTTAATTATTATTTGCAATTAATTGGGATAAATTTCTTTTTTATTTATTTAAATTATTTAATGTTTTTAATATATTTAGCATAAAATATTTGATTTTTACTTTATTTAGTTTATTTTAAACTTTGCATAACATTATATTTTAATTTTAAGTTAAGTTATATTATTGCATTTTAATTGTAAAATAATTTTAAAATTGACGCTAAAGTCATGTGTTAAAACCTTTTTTTTCGCTTATATCGGCATGAGATCAACCTCGCTTTATACCAGCATGCTGCTATATGTGGGTATTACGGTATATTTATTAATGATGAAATTTAATTTAATTTAACTGAATTTAAACCGGTAGAGGTACGACTGTTGTGGCAAAGACCAATAATCTATGCTCGTCAAACCCTATTGGGCAAATATGAAACTATAGTTTTATACTTTTTATTGAGTAAACAAATACAAATATTATGATGTTGTTTATATTACTACAATGGCATAATGTTTTTAATTATTATTTTTAACTTATTGTATAAATATAAATATTTTGGTTAAAATGTTATTTAATACTGTTATTAAAATTTATTGCTATTTTGCAAACAAGAATTTTACACAAATTTTTTAATTTTAATATAAAATAATATTAAAAACATTTTAATTAAAAATATTATTAGTATTTAAACATAATCTAAGTTGAAATAACAGTTTACTCAATTAAAATAAAAATTCTACTTATTAAAATAAAGTCCGATTGCCATGACCAATTTTTGTAGCACTTCTACGATTTTACAATATAATTTTTCCTTCACTTTTCTTTCATTTCCATAACTTTTAAACTTGATTTTTGAATTTAATACATAATTATTCATCAAACAGAGAATATTATTTTGAAACAAAACGTATTCAACAATAAATTACATATTATTTTGTAAAATTCCTATTCTTTTTTATTGAAAATTTCAAAAATTGTTTTTTAACTTTCTAATTTTGTAAAAATTTTAAGTTTTGTTTTACTGAATTTAGTATTTGTTGAAGATTTATATTTTAATAAATTACGAAAAAATTTTCTTGGCCAAGGTCTTTTTTATATAAACAATAAAATGTTGTAATTTTAAACTGTATTCCTTTTTAACTCAAAATTTATAGCAAATTCAACTCATTCCTTGACAAGAACTCCAGGACTAGTTAACTCTAAACTATATACAGTGGTTAAGTTAGTGCAAAATACAAATAAACTTATAATGGCAAATTTTAAACAATAATAAATCATAAATAATGTTAATAATTAAATATAAAGTAATCCAAATAAGTTATTTCAATATTTATTAATTTAGTTTGTTTTATATTAAATTTTTTAAAATGTAATTAAACATATTTAATGAAAAATATTTATTCTTTTCACAACTCATTTGTAACAAATACGGTCGTCGTCAAAATTAACTCCCAAGCAACTTATTCAAATGTGCTTGGTCAAATTAAATTGAATTTTTTACAACTATAAAATAATGGTGAGCAGAAAATATAAAAAGTAATTTTAAAAATTTTAATTTGGTCTTTTATAACACGCTAAAATTTGTTTGGAAAAATTTACCATGGTTATAAAAAATGTTAAATACAAGAAATAATTAGATGCGTGTATTTTTTATATATTTTGACATAGAGCAATTTTAACCAATACTACAAATCTATAATTTACATAACTATAGACTTTAAATGCAATATTTGTAAATGATGCAAGTTGAGCAACTATGGTTGTTTTTATTTTAAAATATTTTTATTATTATAACTTTAATTTTATAAAAAATTAAAAAAAATTATTTACCAGAAACATTTTAAAAGTAAAAGTAAAATTACTTTTTTAATTGTTATAAATTGCATTTATAATAAGATGCATTTATAGATTTGTAGTACTAGTCAAAATTGCTCCATGTCAAAATTTAAAAAAAATTAAATTACATGTATCTAATTATTTTTTAAATTAAACAATTTTTGTATTTTAAATTTTTTATAACCACGGTAAATTTTTCTGAACAAATTTCAATGTGTCATAAAAGATCAAGTTAAAATTTTAAAAATTCTTTTTTATATTTTGTGCTAACCATTATTCCATAATTGTAAAAAAAATTCAATTTAATTTGACCAAGCACATTTGAATAAATTGCGTTTAGGCTTGGGAGTTAATTTTACGACGACCGTATATTGCATTTGTCGAACAATATATCTACTCGAGGGCTAAATAATCAAACCCCTTTATAAGTTATGAAAAGAATAAAATATTTTTAATTAAATATGTTAAATTACATAAATCAATCCAACTTAACAAACTCAATCAACATAAAAACTAAAATTTTTTTGTTTGAATTATTTATTTAAACATATTTCAAGTTTAAAACTTTAATTTATTTGTAAATTCATAATAAGTCCCGAAATGTCATAATGTCATAAAACATATGCAAACAGTGTCTGACTCTAACTGTAGAGTCTAGAGATGTAGAGTAAATAAAAAATTGTTTTATTTGTATTACTAACTAACTTATCTAATAAGTTAGTGTTAGTTAGACCTATGTTTTGTAATCGTTTGGTTTGTAAATTAGATTTTTAATTCAAGATTTTTTGTTTACTATTCCTCAAAACACATGTTTATATTACGTTAATAATCAGAAACTGTGGTTAAGTGTTGTAAACGTGGCTTCAGTTTCAGTGGAAATACTAAACAAATTTTAGCGAAATATTTGTTTATTGAGTCTAAATAACTGGTATTTCGAGACAACTATTCACTCAATTAATACTTTAATTAAAAACTCAATTAATCCCTAATTTCCGACACATTGTCTACAAATGCTGTCATTAAACAAAAGTAAGTTTTTGTCGATTATAACCGAAATATCGATTAATTATTGAATCAATTGTTTAGATGTGGTTTCGAACGGAAGACAACTGATCGGAACATACAGTTTGAGCCGAAGACAAAGCCATGACGTGAGGACCGGTATATTGATGTTGAATATGGGCGGACCCCAGACTCTCGATGAAGTGCAGCCATTCCTCACCCGACTCTTCACCGACAAAGACATTATTCCTCTTCCGTTCCAAAGGTTCACTACATTTGTTCATTCAATCAATTGTTGAGACAATCGAAACATTTTTATTACTTAAACAACACTTACAGTACATATCAATACTGTTCTGCACTTTCGGTGCTTTTATTTGGTTTAAAACAATTTTTTGTTTGAATTTCTTTCAACTCAAGTAATAAATGCCATTCCCTTCAGCTCTTCAGTTATTACTTATATTTAATCGATTTATTCAATTGACAGCCGTTTGGGTCCACTCATAGCCAAACGAAGAGCGCCTAAAATACAGGAACGGTATCGACAAATAGGCGGCGGATCGCCCATCAGGTCCTGGACTGAAAAACAGGGATTGCTTTTGACTCAAATGTTGGACCAAATGAGTCCGGATTCAGGTCCGCATCGATTCTATTTGGGCTTTCGTTATGCGAATCCGTTAACTGAAGACGGGATCAGAGCTATGGAAAGGTTCGCTCAATTTATTGCAAACTTTTTCCAAAACTTTAATTAAATAAGATTTTTGTGCTTTAATCTCAACTTTAATTTACTCTAAATTAAATACCCGTACAACTGATCTAGGACAGATTCCTATAACCAAGGTATATTTGTGCCCAATCTATTTATTTTGACTATCAGTTTATTGTAAATGTTGCAATTCAGTTTTTGGTTTTTAATTGCATTTATATTAATAAATTATTATTTGATTAGAATTATAATAGTTTAGAACAATTTACATTAAACTTTACAAAAATTAAACAAATAGTTTGAAAAGCTTAACTAGTTCAGTTATTCCAGGAATTGTTAAAAAGAATAAACAAGACAATTTTAAGCCGAATAAAATTTCAAGAATACATGCACTGTCCTAGGTAATGAATTTGGTTGAGAATGAAATATGGCGATAGATATTCGTAAATTAGAATATGAGACACAAGAGTGCACTCAATAAGCATCGCAGTCATTGCAGTCATTCAAATACGGTATTATCCATTCTATCGGAATTTGACACAATATTTGAACTCAACCATATCATATCCAAACCATAAAACTGCCAAAAAGGCTAATTATTGGAAAAAGATTAATTTTAAAAAAATTATTTCATACATTTGGTGATACAAACGTTTAAATATAACTATTGAATATTTTTTGATGCAATGCATGTAATAAATGTTATTTTAGTTTTGCTTTAGTTAAGTCCAACTTTAATTAGAGCCAATTTTAATTAGAGTGAATTACAGTAACATCGGACTTAAAGCTGATAACTTTTATTTAACTTAAAGCAAATAATGTTTCCTGATCATTTTGAAAGTTTAACGTATAATCGATTTATTAATATTGGATTGAATGCAGAGATGGAGTGAAGAATGCAATTGCATTCTCACAATACCCGCAATATAGTTGCAGTACTTCTGGCTCTAGTATTAACGCTATCGCCAAACACTACAAACAGTCTATCGGTGCGAATGGAATACCGAAAATGCGGTGGAGTTTCATAGATCGTTGGCCTATAAACGATGGACTCATCGAAGCGTTCGCTGATTTGATTCGCAAAGAAATCGATTCCTTTCCGATTGACAAACGAAAAGATATTTTAATCTTGTTCTCCGCCCACGCTCTCCCACTCCGAGTAATTTATATATATATTGTTTAGTTTTACTCTATTTATTAAAACAATTATTTTAATTATTTATTAATAATTGAATTATAAAACAAATATTAATTTGAATGAAAAGGCAGTCAATAATGGCGACTCATATCCGACTGAAGTGAGCGCTACTGTTCTCAAAGTTATGGAATCTCTTAATTTTGAGTATCCATATAGACTAGTCTGGCAGTCAAAGGTCGGCCCGATGTCATGGCTCGCACCCCAGACTGACGACGCTCTCAAGGGTAGGCTTTTTTACAAAATTTATTTAAAGTTTTTTATTCTCAACACTTTCAGCTAATTTGGAAATATTATAAATAAAATAAAATTTATTTTTTAAAAACTTAGGATTTAGTGCAAAAAATCACAAAAACTTTATTTTGGTTCCGATATCTTTCGTTAACGAACACATCGAAACACTACATGAGTTGGACATAGAATACGGCAAAGACTTGGCCAAAGAGGTTAAGAACTATTTTTATTTTGTTTCCGAATTCTAATCAAACTTTTGGTTTAATTAAATGAATTAAAAGTTTTTTTAATTAAAAACTATTTTGTTTTGAATATTAGAGAAAATAATTTGTAATTTGGTTTTACAGTTGAAGATAGAGAACATAAGACGTTGTTCTGCGCCTAACACTCATCCGGCGTTTATCAGAGGAATGGCAGAGATAGTGAAGAGTCACATCAAATCCGGTGAACTGTGCTCTAAGCAACTGATGCTTCAGTGCCCGCTTTGCACTAAAACTGTTTGTTCCGACACAAGACAATGGCTTAAAACTATGCAAAACTCTCAAACAAACCAATCGATTAAATTGTAACAAAATATTTAGTTTTTATTTAGAGATAAACTTATGAATGAAATGCAATTTAAAAAATAGTTTTTCTTAAATGCACTTATAGTCGACTCTATTTCTAGCGACGATAGCTTTAAGACATTTAAACGATAAGTATTTTGAGTTTTGCATTAAAGAGATAATTTGTTTTTATAATTATTAAATTCCTGATAAGTTCGACCGAATCTATAGTTTTCAAGTCTACCACTTGTTGTCTCCAATCAGAGCTGTTTTCGACGCACTTTATTCAAAAGGTCTTTATTTTCTTAAAGCAGTTTAATCCGAACGTATTTATAGATTCTATTAATTTTGGTTCAAAACCCACTTATTCTGTGCCTTAACTTAATTCAAGTCAACAACAAATTTCAGTAAAAACAGTCCAACAGTTAACTCAACCGTTTGCCCTTATATTCTCATTTTTGTCGCTTATTCTTTGATATAATACGATATGAATCTATATTTTATATTCAGGTAAATAGTTAAACAAAACTGCCTTTCCCTTTCCAACTCTCCAAACCACTCCCAATTCCTCCTATCAGTCTCATCTGTTTTCAATTTAAATTTTTATCTTTTTTAATGTTTTTTTACAAATATATATATAAACTATTTTTTATATAAAATTAAATACTTGTACTCTATAACTAAAACAAATTATGTTTTTACGAATGATTCAAATTTTGATAACTTTTTCCATTGATATTTTGTTGGTTTTATATTCGGAAGTTATTTAAATTAAGTCAAATGTTGTTATATCTAATGAAAAGTAAAGTAAATAATAAAAATTTAAAGCACATGAAAACTATATTTTTCAATATTAATAAATAATAAGAGTTTTTATATTGAATTAATGACATTAAAGCAACGGTTCAATGATTGTATTTCCATTAACTTATTAAAAAAATAATCTCATTATTTGAATAAATGACGACAATTGTTGTCAAAATTTAATTTTGTTTCCGAGAATAGAAAATGTTTTAATTTATTCAAATTATATTCTTTTAATTTAAGTGTTTTTTCTCATTAATTATATACAAACAACAAATGAAAATATATGGCAAAGGATTAAGAATTAGAGTTAATAATGAATGTTAGGATTGTTTGATTAGGTAGTGCTCAGCCTCTGTCGGCACTTTAAGTGAGGTCTCAAAAGCCGAACTGTCGTCGATTGGAATTTGCAATAAATAAATATCAATTGAATTCAAGTCTACAAACAATTGAAGACAAACGCATATAATTAAAGTTGTATTAAATTGTCTCATTTCTCACTTTTAACTTACTTCTACCCAAACATCAAAACATCAATGATTTTATGCACTCTATTGAGTAATTGTTATTCTTTAGGGGAAAAACATTTCGGTCTTATTTATTCTCGACATATAAATTGATATAAAAAACGATGTTTCAGCCCAAAGGCATTGACAAAATTTTGTTTTGTTTAGTTTTGTCTAATTTAGTGTATGATGCAGCAAGCACATTTGCACATTCTCTACTTTTCAATATTCCAGTCCATTATATCCGGAACCTTCTCTTAAAACTTTTTGCTTCTCTTCTTTAAATAGAGAGTAGAGTGGGAGTGAAGTAAGTCTATAGAATCGAATGCTCTTTACGGTTATACAGTATTATCTGCACTTTATCTATAATTTTTGTTCAATTTTTTAAAGTAATCTTTTTATTATTAGGAAAATATTTCTGAAATCGAAATTAAAATTAAGATATTTTGATTTATGCCATTACTTTAACAATTGTCTATAAAACAAAATGATCGTTAAGTTATATAACTCAAATCGAATCACTTGAATGAATTTCATCAGTAAATTGTGTTTTGGATCAATGTTTTCTCACTCGAGAATATTCTCATTGCATATCTATCTGTATTTTTGTTCACTTTATTTATATTCAATTCAATCAAATGTAAATAAATTAATCTAGGTCCTATATGCACTAGACAAATTGTTTTTATAAGAAATAATGTTTTTTATATCGAATATTTACTTTTAAATATTATTTATTTATTTCTCTAAAGTAAAAAATATTCTATATCATATATATCGCTAAAATTTGAATTAAATTTTTGAAATATAAGCAATGTAGCAATTTAATAGCTTAAGAGCAGAGTTGAGAAGGGGTGGGGAAAGGATCAACCAAAAAATCCCCACTCTGATTTTGAAAATTGTTATTTATCCCCCCTAGCATTTTGTCTGCGAAAAGGTACGCCCTTCGGCGGCCGGAAATTTCTTTATGTGTTTTACCAAAATTTGGAAATTTTCCGCAAATTGTTGCAAAATCCGGTTAAAATCCAATTAAATATAGGTAAAATTTAATCATAAATATATTGGTTTTTTGAGTGATATTGGAAAAATTCCTCCCCTGATACCCCTGAATCGGCCGACCTTCTCAATCTCTTTTTAGGAGTATATATGAATAAAAACGAATACTTTGTTTTACAATCACATCTTAACATATTTGACTCTGGGAGTTATTATAGGGTTTTTTTGAACTAGAGCAATAGTGTCAACTATAGGGCTCATAGTTCTAAATGTTAAATATTTTCTTTTGTATATTTGTATTAATAAGTTTAAATTATTGATTAATATTAAAAATTAAAATTTTTAATTTTAATTAATGTAGTTTGTTAAACTTGTTCAAATAAATTTTGACATAAGTTTACTCAATTGGAATTAATATTGATATTTAGTTTATTGATAAAAACTCATTACATTATAATTTCAATAAGCTAAAATAAACTATAACTTATTGAACTTACATTGTAATACTAATAACTAACTGTGAAATTAAATTAAATTAATAGTAAATTCAGTTTAATAATTTATTTTTATTTTACATTAACGATAAATTTTTATTTAAAGTTTAAAATCTATAAATATACATGCTAAACATTTATTGTAAACTCATTCTTGCTTTTATATTTAGACAGCTCAAATATGCTAAAATAGTAAAGTGCAAAACTTAAGAGTTCAAATTGTAGGTTAGCTTTATTTACTATTTATTAAACATTAAAAAACAATATATTAAATATTTGCAAAGTGAATCGCGATTCAATGCAGATAACTTGTTTTGTATTTGTAAACAAACAACAACAAAACTAACAAACATAGTGAACTCTTAGGTTTCTGCCAGGCCTAAATTAAAGAATAAAATCTAAAGCTACTATTTCTATTTATAACTAAACTATGTTTTACATACTGTACAATGTTTAAGACTTCAGTGGTTTAAATCTTTGTTTTTTTAAAAAGTATGATTTAAAGTATTTTCCAGACATTCAGAAGGGGGGGGGGGGGAAATACTATTTTCCTATTTTACAAATTATATATTTTGTACTTTTCTTATCTTAACCAGTTTAATCTTACTGTTTGTATGACTCTCTACTATTATTTTACATTGTTTATAAAAATAGAAAACAAAGATAACACTTCTAATTTGTAGTAATACTGTATATATAAATAAAAAAGAAAATGTTTGAAGTTATATCTAAAAAGTTTTTATTTTTATATTCAAAGCGTATACACAGTATAGTAATCACATAAAAATACCAAAAGTGTGAATTTAAGCCTCGAAACCAAATTTGGACTCAATTTTATTGACTATTTTACAATTTTATTGATTTGACTAAAAAATCAAATAAAGTAAGACTGAAAAAGATCCCAGAACAATTGAGCAATAGGACAATATCTCATTTGGTAAGTTATGGATGAGTGGAGATATTGTATGTTTCAATGTTTAGTACAATGAAGGCTCGGATTATCTGGAGATATGTTTCCAAAGATCATTTATTGCATTTAATAGCTAATATAACTTAATTAATTATATTCTATTTTTGGCTAAAATTAGCAATATCCATTTATAGTATAAATAATAAAGCTTAGATAGGCTCAAAATGCCTCGAATCCAATGCTGTTGATGTAATTTTAAAAAAAATATATACAGTCGTTGACAAAATTATTTTTAAAGGTTTTTGCCAATTTATTCATAGACGCTTGGTCAAATTATTTTAAAATTTATTTTGCAACTATGGAATGTT
>JAQFXP010004596.1:0-10428 GCA_034693685.1 Belba bartosi
TTACAAATTTCATTCAGAAAATTGTTCTAGTAAAAATTGTACACAAATTATAATAAGAATATTAACTTTTTTAATTTGAGTTGCACTCCAAAAATATAAATAATAATATAATATATTTTATTATGTCTATTATGTACTAAACTATAAATATGTTTATAACTGAAACATATTTGTACAAAAACGTTACCGTATTTTCTCACATATCTTTTAAAGTTTTTTGATATTGTAATAAATTAAATTTAAAGTTTAATATCATTATTAAAAATTAATTCAGAAACTAAAACTAGCTATATCTTGATTTTTTAACAATATACCAATATATAAAAAAATAGAA
Source organism: Belba bartosi (assembly GCA_034693685.1). NCBI lineage: Eukaryota > Metazoa > Arthropoda > Arachnida > Sarcoptiformes > Damaeidae > Belba > Belba bartosi. Next base: position 335 of record JAQFXP010004596.1, read on the forward strand.
TAAAAAAATTAATATTATGTTTATCAATAAATTTTATAAATTAATATTTACATCAAAATAAATTAATATTAAATTAATAATTTAAAAATTAATTTTTAAAATTATTATAACAATTTTTATTTTAACATTATTTTTTTAATAAAAGCAATTGATTATAAATACTTTTGATATAAATTGACATATTAATCTAGCGGTTTTATTGCAGATAATATGCATTGTTTTACAATGAACAAATCATATTCACGTAAACAATTGTTTTAATCTATTTTATTAATAAATTACATTCAATAAAATGTAAGATAAGTATATTAAACTTACAAATTATCTTTTATTCAGAAAGAAACTGTTTAAATAAATTAATAAAAATATTTTGTTTAGTATAATTAAGCTTGCAAAATATAATTATTATTTAAAAAAATCCAAAATGGCTCAAGTTGAAAATAAGTTTAAAGGATTGTTTTTGCAAACAGGTCGATTCAAAAATGAATATGAAAACGAGTCGGAAACAATTGGCATTGGCGGTTTTGGCATCGTAACAAAAGCTAGACATAGAGTTGATGATAAGGAGTACGCCATTAAGAAACTGATTATTAAAAGTATGTTTTAATAATTATTAATTTTGTATGTAATTTGGTAAAAATTTATCAAATTAATTCGAATTAATTATAATTTTTAATTAATTTTAATTATATATATTTTAATCAAATTATTAAATTTTAAAAACATCTAAATTTTTTTATTTAAAAAAATTTGTTAAATAAACTTTTTTATTTAATACAATAGTATATAATATAAAGTATTTGTTAAATTACAATTTTTTTTAAGTTTTATAATTAAGTTTAAAATTATTATTTATTTTAAATTGAAAAATTTTTCAAATAGAAATAAACTACGCAAAATTTGTAACTACAAATTATTTTTATCTATTTCTTATAGTAGCCTAGTAACAATTTAGAATAATAGTGTAATGCATTTCAAAAATTGCATTTTTTATTATTTACGTCTTTAGCATCTAAAAAATTCCGTTTATTACAACAACTCCTAGGACATTCTAGGTTTCTAATCAAAAATTTTTAAATTCTGTCCTTGAATTAGCTGACAATTAAAAAAAACTTGTTTAGAAAATATATAATAATATATAAATAAATTATTAAAAATAAAAAAACTAAAATATTTTTTATATTAAAGGCAATGCAGAATTCTACAATGGAAAAATTAATGAACTCAAATACTGGGCTAAGCTAAACAGCGACTTTGTTGTTCAGTATAGATCATCCTGGCTAGAAATACTTGAACAGAAGGAAAGAGATGAGTTTGTAAAAAAGTTGAAATTTAATCAATATGAATTAGAAGATTCGCAATTATTCAAAAAATTTAAAACATTCAATGATTTGAATGAATTCGCAATACTGTACATACAAATGGATTTGTGTTCGCTATCACTACGAGTAGCTATAAATCAAATAAAAGAGTTTTTTGATGTAAAGCCAAACAAACTATTGCCTAAATTAGGTTATTATATAGCATCGGAACAATTTGTTGAAATTTTAGAATGCATCAATTATTTGCACACATTTAAGCAAGAACCAATAATGCATCGTGATATTAAACCGGATAATTTCTTAATTGAATATTTTAGCAATGGTAAATTTATTAAATTAAGCGACTTTGGCACGGCTAAAATATATATACCTGATAAATCGAATTCACAAATGAAAGGCACATTTAAATATATGGCACCGGAAGTGTTGAAAAGTAGACATTACGGCATTGAAGCCGATGTCTATAGCATTGGTGTTATGATGCAAGAGTTGTTTAATTTTGATCTTAATTGGCATGTTGCATTTTTGTAATTAGAAATTAAATTTTATTAATTTATTTTTATATTTAATAGCAAGATTGATAACAACTTTACCGATTATTATAAAAAAATTATTAGTCTAGCAGGAGACGCAATGAATGGCGATAAAAAATTACGACCTAGCTGCTCTGCGATGTTAGATACAAAGGAAGATTGGCTGTTAAAGTTTGATGATGTTAAAACTGAGATTACAAATCACGTTGATATAATATTAAAATATGATATACATGTTGATTTTGCTCAATATTTTTTAAAGAAAAAATATGAAATAAATAAATAATTAATTAAATCTTTTTTAATAAATACATTTTTTTTTGTAAAATTAAGCATATTATTTTTTTAATTAAAATTGTTTAAATATGTTTTTAATGGCATATTAACATGGTAAAATATTTTAATTTTATTTTTTAAATTACAGTTAAAATTATGCCAATTTTTTTTGTAAATTTTAAAATATTATTAAAAATTAATTTTATTAAAAATTATTTTATATATTTTTTTGTTATATTATTTGAAAATATTTATAATAACAAATATTTATATTTTAAATTATTTTTTAGATTTAAAATGTAATTTTTGTTTTATATTTTAACAAGCATTTTTGTCTACTTTTCAATATATTTACATGATTGGCAGTTGCTATAGAGATTGAAGCATATAAAATATTATTATAAGTTAAAGTAAAGTAAAATAAAGTTATTTCTTAATATTAATATGCATTTATTTTTAGGGATTAAAATATTTAAATCGTAGTCAATGCCAAAATTTAATAAGATGAATTTTGTGTATAGTATTTAATCAGCAATTTCAGAACACTATTAATGTTTCATGGTTAATTTATGCCTCGAGTAATAATAAAAAATTAAACAAATTAGTTTGAGTGTACAACACGAATTATACGGATGAATATTTACTCTATATGTGAGACTTAATTTTGCTAATGAGCATGGCTCAATTTTTTAAAACACAAAAATAAAAAAGAGTATTACTGATTATTAATTAATGGTCAATCAATATATAAAATTTATTATTTAATCATACAAAATAGAATATTACAAAATAAATATTTTATATTAAAACCTATCAATTAACATTCATTGAATTTCTAAAATATTATGCAAAATATAACGTCATTTAAAAGTTTTTTATTTATTTAATTTATTATTTATTTATAAATTTATAAAATTTATAATTATCTCAATTCGCTAAACGTATTGTTGGGCGGATTCCACCAAAACCTTAAAACAGTTCTACTCTTCTTCATCACATTATGTGTCATTAATCTGTAAAACATTTAAAATATTAAGAAAATTATTATTAATTTATTTAAAATAATAGCAACATTTAAAATAAATTAAATAACCAAATGTAAGCCGAGTTCGCGTTTTCTTCTCCTGCTGCTCTTTATTTCAAATATGTATTTGTAGCAATAATCTGTGTTTTGGACAGCTCTCTATGCATGTAATTATTTCCTGGGTTATCTGCAAGTATTCACTCGAATTAATTTTAAAGTCCAACATCTCTATAGTTAGTTTAAGTCCAATTGAAAAGTTTTTCTTTAGTATTTGACCAGAGATCGATTAGGCAAAAATCCCCCTGATTTTAAAAATTTAGAATTACCTCCCCTCTAGCATTTGGTAAGAGAAAAGATACCTCCTTGACGTTTCTCGGGCCGCCGTGGGCGGCCGGCAAATTTTTTGAGTTTTTACCTAAAATTAGGAAATTTTCCCTAAATTGGTCCTAAATGCAGTTTAAATTAGGCAAAACTTTATCATAAATATATAGGTTTTTTGAGCGTTTTTAGAAAAATCCCCTCCCTGATTCCCCAAATAGATTTTTGGCTAAAATTTTAAAAATAATCCCTTCCCTGATCCCCCCTGGATCGGCCGACCTTCTCGATTTCTATATTTGAATGTTCGGTGCTATAAGTAACAAATGAATTCTTTACATAAATCGCTTTAAAAGTTTTTTTAGAATGTTCCGGGTTAAGGATTAATTGATTAATATTGATAATATTGATAATATTGATCTAAAAATATCTGATAAATAATTCAAACTTGTTGTATACAATCTATCAGTTTCCTTCATATATTATATTCTCTTCGTTAATAAATCCGTAATCTTTAACCAATAACGTTGAAACATCCGGTTTGATAAACTTAACTTGAAATTAATTATAATTAAATTTTATTTTATTTTATAGAAAAATAAAACAAAAATAATTTGACAATTATGCAAAGATTTAAATTATAACAGTCAATAAATATGAGAAAATTAACCTAAATAAATAATTTTAAACTAAAATTACATGGTAGAGTATTCCGAATATTAGTGTGGTTATATCGGAATAGATCTCTTTTTTCAAATTAGAATTAGATGCAATTTGAAGACAGATTGCTGTCGGCAACAGTGAGTGCAAATCAACAGAAGCTTTTAATAATTGTATTTAAAAGTGTAGAAAAATGCATTTAATATAATAATAGTTTTAGATATTTCTGTCGCTAAGGATTTCAATTTTTGTTTATAATTTCAATTTATTTTAAAATACATGTTAGAAATAAAAGGAAAATAAATGTAATATTACAGATTTCTATTGAATCAACGTGTGCGATTTTAGTTTTAATTGTTATTAAATAATAATGCAAGAATTTTTTTCTTACTTTTTTTTGCACAAACAATTGTTAACTTCAAACTAGAAGTAATTTCTGGACAGTTTCGATCAATAACTTCTGATCATTTTCAACAGAATTGTGTAAATGAGACACAATTTGTGTTTTGCTGATACTTACGAGCGGACAGTGAGGAGAGAGTGTAATATGATATTCGCTTATAAATAAGCTATGTTTTAGTGTATGTATGCAAATTGGAGGCTAATATGACTTTCTTAGAAGTAATATCAATTTGTAATTATATTTATTTATTTTAAATTTTGTACTCAGACACAGCTCTGCTACAGAAACCAGCTCTCTAAGAGAGCCAGTTTCTAAAGCATTCTAAAATATTTTATGTGCAATTTTTTATATAATAATTATTAATTATTCATTAAGGATAAATACTGAGAAGGAATACATATTTTTGAGTTCTGTGGCAGAGCTGTGTCTGAGTACAAAATTTAAAATAAATAAATATAATTACAAATTGATATTACTTCTAAGAAAGTCATATTAGCCTCCAATTTGCATACATACACTAAAACATAGCTTATTTATAAGCGAATATCATATTACACTCTCTCCTCACTGTCCGCTCGTAAGTATCAGCAAAACACAAATTGTGTCTCATTTACACAATTCTGTTGAAAATGATCAGAAGTTATTGATCGAAACTGTCCAGAAATTACTTCTAGTTTGAAGTTAACAATTGTTTGTGCAAAAAAAAGTAAGAAAAAAATTCTTGCATTATTATTTAATAACAATTAAAACTAAAATCGCACACGTTGATTCAATAGAAATCTGTAATATTACATTTATTTTCCTTTTATTTCTAACATGTATTTTAAAATAAATTGAAATTATAAACAAAAATTGAAATCCTTAGCGACAGAAATATCTAAAACTATTATTATATTAAATGCATTTTTCTACACTTTTAAATACAATTATTAAAAGCTTCTGTTGATTTGCACTCACTGTTGCCGACAGCAATCTGTCTTCAAATTGCATCTAATTCTAATTTGAAAAAAGAGATCTATTCCGATATAACCACACTAATATTCGGAATACTCTACCATGTAATTTTAGTTTAAAATTATTTATTTAGGTTAATTTTCTCATATTTATTGACTGTTATAATTTAAATCTTTGCATAATTGTCAAATTATTTTTGTTTTATTTTTCTATAAAATAAAATAAAATTTAATTATAATTAATTTCAAGTTAAGTTTATCAAACCGGATGTTTCAACGTTATTGGTTAAAGATTACGGATTTATTAACGAAGAGAATATAATATATGAAGGAAACTGATAGATTGTATACAACAAGTTTGAATTATTTATCAGATATTTTTAGATCAATATTATCAATATTATCAATATTAATCAATTAATCCTTAACCCGGAACATTCTAAAAAAACTTTTAAAGCGATTTATGTAAAGAATTCATTTGTTACTTATAGCACCGAACATTCAAATATAGAAATCGAGAAGGTCGGCCGATCCAGGGGGGATCAGGGAAGGGATTATTTTTAAAATTTTAGCCAAAAATCTATTTGGGGAATCAGGGAGGGGATTTTTCTAAAAACGCTCAAAAAACCTATATATTTATGATAAAGTTTTGCCTAATTTAAACTGCATTTAGGACCAATTTAGGGAAAATTTCCTAATTTTAGGTAAAAACTCAAAAAATTTGCCGGCCGCCCACGGCGGCCCGAGAAACGTCAAGGAGGTATCTTTTCTCTTACCAAATGCTAGAGGGGAGGTAATTCTAAATTTTTAAAATCAGGGGGATTTTTGCCTAATCGATCTCTGGTCAAATACTAAAGAAAAACTTTTCAATTGGACTTAAACTAACTATAGAGATGTTGGACTTTAAAATTAATTCGAGTGAATACTTGCAGATAACCCAGGAAATAATTACATGCATAGAGAGCTGTCCAAAACACAGATTATTGCTACAAATACATATTTGAAATAAAGAGCAGCAGGAGAAGAAAACGCGAACTCGGCTTACATTTGGTTATTTAATTTATTTTAAATGTTGCTATTATTTTAAATAAATTAATAATAATTTTCTTAATATTTTAAATGTTTTACAGATTAATGACACATAATGTGATGAAGAAGAGTAGAACTGTTTTAAGGTTTTGGTGGAATCCGCCCAACAATACGTTTAGCGAATTGAGATAATTATAAATTTTATAAATTTATAAATAAATAATAAATTAAATAAATAAAAAACTTTTAAATGACGTTATATTTTGCATAATATTTTAGAAATTCAATGAATGTTAATTGATAGGTTTTAATATAAAATATTTATTTTGTAATATTCTATTTTGTATGATTAAATAATAAATTTTATATATTGATTGACCATTAATTAATAATCAGTAATACTCTTTTTTATTTTTGTGTTTTAAAAAATTGAGCCATGCTCATTAGCAAAATTAAGTCTCACATATAGAGTAAATATTCATCCGTATAATTCGTGTTGTACACTCAAACTAATTTGTTTAATTTTTTATTATTACTCGAGGCATAAATTAACCATGAAACATTAATAGTGTTCTGAAATTGCTGATTAAATACTATACACAAAATTCATCTTATTAAATTTTGGCATTGACTACGATTTAAATATTTTAATCCCTAAAAATAAATGCATATTAATATTAAGAAATAACTTTATTTTACTTTACTTTAACTTATAATAATATTTTATATGCTTCAATCTCTATAGCAACTGCCAATCATGTAAATATATTGAAAAGTAGACAAAAATGCTTGTTAAAATATAAAACAAAAATTACATTTTAAATCTAAAAAATAATTTAAAATATAAATATTTGTTATTATAAATATTTTCAAATAATATAACAAAAAAATATATAAAATAATTTTTAATAAAATTAATTTTTAATAATATTTTAAAATTTACAAAAAAAATTGGCATAATTTTAACTGTAATTTAAAAAATAAAATTAAAATATTTTACCATGTTAATATGCCATTAAAAACATATTTAAACAATTTTAATTAAAAAAATAATATGCTTAATTTTACAAAAAAAAATGTATTTATTAAAAAAGATTTAATTAATTATTTATTTATTTCATATTTTTTCTTTAAAAAATATTGAGCAAAATCAACATGTATATCATATTTTAATATTATATCAACGTGATTTGTAATCTCAGTTTTAACATCATCAAACTTTAACAGCCAATCTTCCTTTGTATCTAACATCGCAGAGCAGCTAGGTCGTAATTTTTTATCGCCATTCATTGCGTCTCCTGCTAGACTAATAATTTTTTTATAATAATCGGTAAAGTTGTTATCAATCTTGCTATTAAATATAAAAATAAATTAATAAAATTTAATTTCTAATTACAAAAATGCAACATGCCAATTAAGATCAAAATTAAACAACTCTTGCATCATAACACCAATGCTATAGACATCGGCTTCAATGCCGTAATGTCTACTTTTCAACACTTCCGGTGCCATATATTTAAATGTGCCTTTCATTTGTGAATTCGATTTATCAGGTATATATATTTTAGCCGTGCCAAAGTCGCTTAATTTAATAAATTTACCATTGCTAAAATATTCAATTAAGAAATTATCCGGTTTAATATCACGATGCATTATTGGTTCTTGCTTAAATGTGTGCAAATAATTGATGCATTCTAAAATTTCAACAAATTGTTCCGATGCTATATAATAACCTAATTTAGGCAATAGTTTGTTTGGCTTTACATCAAAAAACTCTTTTATTTGATTTATAGCTACTCGTAGTGATAGCGAACACAAATCCATTTGTATGTACAGTATTGCGAATTCATTCAAATCATTGAATGTTTTAAATTTTTTGAATAATTGCGAATCTTCTAATTCATATTGATTAAATTTCAACTTTTTTACAAACTCATCTCTTTCCTTCTGTTCAAGTATTTCTAGCCAGGATGATCTATACTGAACAACAAAGTCGCTGTTTAGCTTAGCCCAGTATTTGAGTTCATTAATTTTTCCATTGTAGAATTCTGCATTGCCTTTAATATAAAAAATATTTTAGTTTTTTTATTTTTAATAATTTATTTATATATTATTATATATTTTCTAAACAAGTTTTTTTTAATTGTCAGCTAATTCAAGGACAGAATTTAAAAATTTTTGATTAGAAACCTAGAATGTCCTAGGAGTTGTTGTAATAAACGGAATTTTTTAGATGCTAAAGACGTAAATAATAAAAAATGCAATTTTTGAAATGCATTACACTATTATTCTAAATTGTTACTAGGCTACTATAAGAAATAGATAAAAATAATTTGTAGTTACAAATTTTGCGTAGTTTATTTCTATTTGAAAAATTTTTCAATTTAAAATAAATAATAATTTTAAACTTAATTATAAAACTTAAAAAAAATTGTAATTTAACAAATACTTTATATTATATACTATTGTATTAAATAAAAAAGTTTATTTAACAAATTTTTTTAAATAAAAAAATTTAGATGTTTTTAAAATTTAATAATTTGATTAAAATATATATAATTAAAATTAATTAAAAATTATAATTAATTCGAATTAATTTGATAAATTTTTACCAAATTACATACAAAATTAATAATTATTAAAACATACTTTTAATAATCAGTTTCTTAATGGCGTACTCCTTATCATCAACTCTATGTCTAGCTTTTGTTACGATGCCAAAACCGCCAATGCCAATTGTTTCCGACTCGTTTTCATATTCATTTTTGAATCGACCTGTTTGCAAAAACAATCCTTTAAACTTATTTTCAACTTGAGCCATTTTGGATTTTTTTAAATAATAATTATATTTTGCAAGCTTAATTATACTAAACAAAATATTTTTATTAATTTATTTAAACAGTTTCTTTCTGAATAAAAGATAATTTGTAAGTTTAATATACTTATCTTACATTTTATTGAATGTAATTTATTAATAAAATAGATTAAAACAATTGTTTACGTGAATATGATTTGTTCATTGTAAAACAATGCATATTATCTGCAATAAAACCGCTAGATTAATATGTCAATTTATATCAAAAGTATTTATAATCAATTGCTTTTATTAAAAAAATAATGTTAAAATAAAAATTGTTATAATAATTTTAAAAATTAATTTTTAAATTATTAATTTAATATTAATTTATTTTGATGTAAATATTAATTTATAAAATTTATTGATAAACATAATATTAATTTTTTTATTCTATTTTTTTATATATTGGTATATTGTTAAAAAATCAAGATATAGCTAGTTTTAGTTTCTGAATTAATTTTTAATAATGATATTAAACTTTAAATTTAATTTATTACAATATCAAAAAACTTTAAAAGATATGTGAGAAAATACGGTAACGTTTTTGTACAAATATGTTTCAGTTATAAACATATTTATAGTTTAGTACATAATAGACATAATAAAATATATTATATTATTATTTATATTTTTGGAGTGCAACTCAAATTAAAAAAGTTAATATTCTTATTATAATTTGTGTACAATTTTTACTAGAACAATTTTCTGAATGAAATTTGTAA
>JAQFXP010004597.1:0-10427 GCA_034693685.1 Belba bartosi
AATTTTAAAGAATAACATTTTGCAAATGGTCAGCAATTTAGGTTCCTCCCCTAGTTAGTGAGTAGTCATAGTACCCTACGAAACAAACTTTTTAATTAATTATTTATTACCTAATTAATACTTTTGATTAATTTATTTATTAATTAACCATTTTTAATTAATATTCAAATTGAATAAATTAACACATAATTAATCAAATTATTTTATTTTTAATTAACTTTTTATACATAATTTAAATTTTTACAATTAAATATTTAATTTATAAAATATGTGATTTGAATAAATAATAAGATTTGCATATTATTCAAAATCAAGAACAATACTTTTAAATCTATTCTCAGTGTTTGTTGAAATAATTACATAAAAGGGTCTTTCGCTAAAATTAATAAAATACTCAAAATTTCCTATAATAGAATAAAAACCATAATAATCTGTAATACAAAATTTATCGTATCTTTTTTTGTAATTAAATAAATGATTAATCGTTGCAAATTTTTTGGAGCAAAAATAATTCGTTTATGAAAAAATAAGTTTTTTTGAAAAACCTGAAGTACTATACTACTATGTAAGATGTGGGAAACACGGTATAGCCAAGTAATCCATTTGAAGTCGATTTCCTTACAAAGTTTATGTAGTTTGTCGGGAAAGGTAATCCCATCTATCCGGTGCACATATTATTCCGAATATGGTTTAGATCCGAAACACAGGCATTGGTTGACATAACAATAACAATAAACATAATTCGAATCAATTGGTTTAAACAATATAACAATTACTTTATTTATAAATAGTATCTCTTATAGAGACTACAGTTGATTATTTATAACATAAGTTAGAATACAAGTAAAGATAGAATAGTGAATACAATTCACTTAAGGCTTATATAGTCTAAACTAAGTTGAGTTTCCATTCTTATAACTGGGACTCAGAATACAAGTCATAAAGTCAAACTTAACTTTATCTTAGAATTAGTCTTAGAATTAACTTTAAACTGTACGCCGGAATGAATCTAATGGCATATGACACTACTGAGACTAACATTTTAATTAATAATAAATTCTATATTTTTCTTTATAATTTTATTTGAAGAATTATTTGTAAGCTATTTTTCCAAATGTCTGGCAGGTTACTTGAAATTGTTTTGTTAAATAGCATAATTGCGCCAAAATTATATTTGTATTAAACATTTTAAAACAATTTTCTGCTAAACATGTATGTTAATCAGATAAGCTCTAAACATAAAATAAAAACAAATATAAAAATTTAATAAATATAAGGCGGATTTTCATCCATGTTGTTTTAATTTATTTTACTTGTATTCGCAATATTATAATCGGTAACAAGATAGTGATATTTAGCTTCAGTTCAAAATATGCATATATTTTTCTTCATTTTGCTTTATATAAATTATGTGGGGTCAAAGTAAATTTTCTATCAATATCAGTGTTGAATTCACTTTCTAAATGTTGTATTAAATTAGATGCATTTATTAAATTTGTAAATTTGAAATAATCTAATTTTAAAATTCTAAACTAAAATAAATTACGGTAATATCTTAAATGTTACGGTGGAACATAAAGATAACATGAAATACGGTGTCCAAATGTTAAATATAAATCCGTAAACCATTGTAGTATTGTTCAATAAAATGGAAATGTATTACAATTAATTCAAACTCTATAATCACGCAATTTAAAATTTTTTGATCGATTTTTTAATTTATTTATAGTAGCCATGTAAAACATTGTATGTTTAAAAGATGAATACAACATTGATACACCCAAATTTTTTTTTGTATTTTTTCCTTGAATTGTTTAAATTATTATTAATTTCATAATAACCAATATTAATTTCTGTTTTATAACATCTATTTTGCTATAGTGTTAAAACTTTACTACCTTTAAAATTTAATTTATCGTTTTTTAATTTTGTTTAATAATATATATTTCGTCCAATTGCATCATTTGCTAAAGTACATTTATAGTTTGTTTTATGATTAGCTTTGCAATCTTTGGAAATTTTTGATTTTGTAATATTTAAATGTAAATATTCAAATTCAATTTGTGGAATTAATTTATTAGATGTATCATTTAGCATAAAGTAAAATTTAGTACGGTAAAACAGAAATTTAAAACGTAATTTAGTACCACCAATAAGCAATCTGTGCTGAAGACACATATCTAAATGTAATTTACTTTCTAATTCACAATTCCTTTCATTGCTTTCACCTCTCTCTCTGGATTTATGATTAATTATTGATTGTCTATTTGTTTGTGGCAGGTCTATTGCCATCATATTGTCCGGATAAAATAATAAACTTTATATAAATATGTTTGTAAAGATGTTGTTGTTTGCAAATCTCCAATTGAAATATCTATTTAATTCCATAACGAATACAACAAATTATTAACAATAGAAACTTTTATCCAATCGTTAGATACAATAGCTGTTTTATTGGTTTTTGTTAAAATACCGCGAAATCTCAAATATATTGTTTTTTTTAATTTTACATATTCGTTATACGCATTATTTATTACAAATTAGATATGTCCGCGGGTATTTAGTTTAAGAATTTCTTGAGATTTATTATTAACATTTATGTTTATTTATTTTTAAAACAAACATGGCATGGCTTTTATATATTACGCATTTTTTAATTATAGGTTTATATTTTAGTAAATAGTAATCTAATATTCTGTTTTAGTATTAAATTCTAAATATTAATATTTTCTGTGCAGTTATGAAACGTTTTGTTCTAATTATTTGCCAAAAGTCGCTAAAAAATGTATTAAAATCTTACTGTTCAGTCTTGTTTAATGTTTAAATTAGTTAGTTATATGTTATGATTAATTTTAATTACAATTATAATTACAAAAATGGTTTGAATAAATTTTATTCAAAAATTTTTAAAAATAAATCTGAAAAAATTAACAATCCTGAATAATAGCAGCAATTTATAAATAAAAAATAAAAAACAAAATAATCTAAAATTATTTAATAAAATAAAATATTATTATATTTACGGCTAACTACTAGATTCTAACTATTCGATACATTATTTCTTTGCGTGTCAAAACTATTTAAAATATATTTAAAAATAATTAATTTACAGTTTTAAAATATAAATTTTAAAATAAATTTTATAATAAAAATATTAAAAATAAAATTTTAAAAAAAATATATTATTATATTTTAAACAAATATATAATAAATACAGAAACTGTATATAACTTTTTAAATTAAATTTAAAATTTTTAAAATATCAAATTTATTTTATTTGAAGTTATTAATTATTAGTATAAAAAATTTAAACAGATATTAATTTGAAATAACTATTTTTCAAAAGTTTTTGGAAAATATAACTTTGTTTATGAATTATGGTTTAAAAACAAAAATAATTTATATTGAAAAATCAAAAATTATATTATTAAAAAAAATTGTTTAATTGACAAAAACAACGAAATATAGTGCTTTTTAATTTTTGCTGCCTTTGAGCTCTACTAAACCGAATATTCAATCTTGCGGTCGGATGTATAATAGAAAATTTAACGATTTGTTCAATATTCTTGACACACAGAAATAAAAATTAATAAAAAAGTAAAATATAAGTTGGGTTATTTCAAATATGACAATGTCGAATATGTTAAAATCGAATATAATAATATCGAATATGTTAATGGCGAATATGTTAATGTCGAATATGTTAATGTCAAATATGATGTTTATGTCGAATATAATAATGTTAATGTTGACTATCAAAATGTACAGTGCCGAATATATCACATTTATTGTCTGATTTTGTATGTCACACTTAATATTCTTAATGTTACGACCAGAAAATACTTTATAAAATATGGTATGTTAATTTTAGTAAAACGGTTTTACTACAAATGCAGATCTTTATTTGTTATCATTGCAAACGAATATTAAGTTTTTGATTTTTAAATAATTATTTATTCGTTTCCAATGCAAACAAATATTGTTTTTATTTTTTAACTAATCTTTCATTTATTTTAACTGAAAATTGCATTTATGTTTTATTTGCAGTTTCGCCACTAATTACCTATATTTAGTATTTAAAAACTTAAAAATTTTGTTTTAGATTCAGATTTTGTGTTTTACTTTTAATGTAAAAGTCAGTTAAATATCTTAGATAAAATATTTTACTCAAGTTTATCCTTTGATTTGATTGGATAAATTCAAATAAGTCAATTATTTTAACCGTTGTGCTGGCCTGAGTCTACGCGGAAATTCTGCTAAAGCCAAGTAAGCCCGTTGTGAAAGCCAGTAGTCGAACTATGGTTTTATGTCCTTCATATTGGTACGACAATGACTGAACATTTTGATATGCAACTGCTGACCGCTCGAAATACTACGCTATTAAAGTTATGCTTTGGTAGAGCCTAACCATCTAGCATTTTGTAGCTGAGCTTTGGAATTGGAAGGCCCGGTGATTTTAACACTGACAACAAAGTCTAATTGGCTATATTTTATTTAAAATTTTTAGCTAAATTTGCGTGTTGCATCTAGAACAAAATTCTAATTTATTTTTATCTTTTCTTGCAAAATGATTGCAAACAAAGACACATCTTTGCATTACCCTGGAAGTTATATTGTAACAGAACAGCTAACTATACAAAGTGATATGACGGAAATTGATATCTTGGCTCAATTGTTTTTCGAGAGTAATGATGCCGCATTCAACAATTCGTTTGGACAATACATTAAAATTAAATCTTAGTATCGGAAAAATGCATTTTGTTTGGTTATATTACAACAACCAGTTGTTTTTAATACAAACACATTGCAAACACCAAAAGAAGTACTTTGAATCTTTTGAATGGACAAGTATCAATAACTCATGTTCACGTTAATCTTGTTTTGGTAGGATTCTATGACGGACAGGTGTTAATATACAATTTATCCATAATGATGCATTAACTTAAATTAGAGCATTTTGATGAACCTATTACTGATTTCAATTTTACCATTATTACATATTCAGCATTGTCTGCTCGATGCAGACCTACTAATATATTTTAGTCTGATAAATCGATTTTAGCAATTGCTTGCAATTGTATGCCTTTTATTTCTTATCTATCATTATATTATTACAAGTTTGCGGTAAACAAAATTTACCGAATTATATTTGAAACCGATTCTTTAATCGTAACAATTCATGACACCTAAATAGGTTTTATCCTAGTTGACCGAATAGGTAATAAATAAGAAATATGCTTATTAACAGGCGAAAACGATGCAACCGAGTACGCTTGCAAGAAGCGTAACAACTTCCAAACTAGAATTGAAAACGTTATTGTATTTGAGATTAACTACACCGACGAATTCGAATATTGGTTTTGAATTGCATTTGAGTATGTTTTCTGCGTCTATGTCAAAATTCATACCCCGCCGATTCAACGCAGACTTATTATGCAAGTCATCGCTTATCAACTTTACCGATGTTTATTCTAATGTCGAATATGTTAATGTCGAATGTTTTAATTTCGAATATGCTAATGTCGATTATCTTAATGTCAAAAAATAATAAATTCAAAAATTATAACAACATTTTTAATATTAACTTTCTTGACATTTACATTTTTAATATTACCTATAAAATTTAGCAAAAATAATCACCATATGATCCCCAAAAACCTTATCATTTTATAATTTTCGGACCAATTAGTAGAGCTATATATTTTTAAATTTAACTTAATAAATTTTTAAATTGTTTTGTTATTATTTAAATATTTAGATTAATATATAATAATATTAAAATAATAAAATAAATTATTTAGATAAATAATTTATCAAAAAACAAAAACCCATTTTTAAGTTTCAAAATTAAATAACAATTCAATAACTTATATTTATTTTCAAATTTTTTTAGTATATTAAAATATATAATTACAACATTTAATTTAAAAGTAACAAAATAACAGTTTTAAAATTAATAAAACTTTTTAAATCTATTACCATTTAATTTATTTTAAAAACATCTGTTAAAAAATTATCATATTTTTATATATATTTTTAAATTTTATTACGTTTGTTTAATTTAATATGTAACCTAGTTAATATATTATAATTACAAATTTAATAGTATATACAGATATTAACTAAAGCGTAAATTATGTTTTTAATTAATAATCAATCAAAACTAAAACACTGTTTAAACTTAAAATTTTAAATGAAACAATTTTTAATCTATTGCCAATTAAAAAAAATTTGCTTTTGAAAATAATAAATAAGATCTAACATTTGTAATTTATCAAATTAAATTTAATCTATTTATATTATTTTAAAAACAGATTTAATTTTTAGTTTTATATTTGAAAACATACAGTAATTCTCTAATTTAATTAAAATGCAAGCTTTGTCAATTTAAATTTTTTCTGAATTCAATATACAAAATATTTCTAATGTTATTTTAAATAAGTAATAGTGGGTAAGTTTGTATCATATTTGTTGCTTCAAGAAATAACCAGTTTATTTTAAGTCTAACATATATTATGTTTGTAAAATTATAAAATTTAAAACTGAATTTTGAATGCCTGAATAATATTAACTATTTAAACTAATAAACATCTGTTACATCTGTTACATAAACTATTTTAAACAAATATCATATATCAGTTATATCTAATAAATGTTAGTAATGTATTTAAAATAATAATTATATTAATAGTATATGGTAACTACAGCTAAATATTAATTTATATATTAATAGAAAATTAAAGGGTACAATTTAAATCATTCAAATTCAATTTTCCTATTTTATATAAATCAAAACTTTAAATGTTTTAATAATGTACAAAAAAATATTTTATAAATAATTATTAATAAAATAATTATATTAGATAGCAAAATTTAACTTAACTATAAATTTAAAAATTAATATATTAATTTTTATTTAATTTGTGACGGGAGTTTGGAAGGCGTCACGTGATTCGACGTCGACTCTGCTGTTACTGTTGGTGATAGCGCGAGCGGTATTTGAGCAATAAAATTGATGCAATTGTGTTGTCGCGTAAATAAGAATTAGTTGTAATTTGGTTGTAATCAAGCTATTCGTTCAGTGATTCCGAGATTAGTTGTTTCGAGTTTGTTGAGTTGTCGAGTTGTGTGTCTAGTGCTGAAAAGTAGCGCAACTGTAGATGAGTTGTAATGCGTGTCGCGTTTGAACCAGTGATTAATTTGCAATCAGTTTGGCATTAATTGCGCGGCGAGAATGCGATCATTAGAAGACTGATTAGTTGAAACGCGCGCAAAAAGACAATAACTAATACACAAAAGCAATTAAATAACTAAATATTTAATAATCACTAAATTAGGCAAAACATTACAATTGATGAGCGGCTGAGCAATAATTAAATGCGTGTCAAGTCTTGGCTATGACAGAGGAACAACTGAGATGTGTGTCGAGACTGGGCTCTGCCATGAAGACAACTAAATGTATATTTAGAATACAATTGAGATATACATACATCTATACTCGTACAGTACATAGTCATAAGCGCGAACTTAACAAGTACAGTTTAGATATAAGTCGCGCTATGAGTTGCAATAAGCAAGTACAGTTTAGTGATATGAGTGAGCGCTGACTGTTAAATACAAGTAATTGTATAAAAAATTTAAATTAAAGCTAAGAAGAGATCAGCTTTGCCTCAAATTAAAAATATATATATTAATTAAATCATACGCAAGGCCCGTCTGGACGCAATGTATTTCCATATGATGTTGAGTTGGATTCAGTTAGAGATTTATCTAAATTGATCTATACAAGTGATCCTTGGCTTTCCAGAGCTACCAGTACGGTTTTGATGTGTGCTTCGAAATTAAGACGAGTCTGTTCTAAACTCTGATCGTATAATTCAATTCTGAGTCACAAAATGTAAATATAATTAAATATATAATTACTCGTCACTTTGTATTTTATATTCAATTAAATTCTTTTGAGGCAATTTTTTCGCCAGGATAAAATATCCCATGTCCAAATAGTGGGCGGTTGCAGGTCGGAAGCTTTCTTTAATTAAAATTTTATTATTTTATTTCTGAAATTTTATTATAGTTTTATGTGGTAAAGTATCCTTATGACATATATACATATGCACATTTTTATGTCTAAAATATATATTCATTATTGATAATTTATTGGATGCATAGAAACGCAATTATGCAAAACCGATAGAATTGAGATAACTTTCCCCGTTCATCCCAACCACCCACTTCCCTAAGGTTGTATTAGATCCAACATGACCATTAAAATTTTGTACAACAATTAAAAACCAAGCATTTGGATATTATTAAGAACTAAATTAATTTTTTTTACAAATGCATTATAATTTGCCACTATGTCTGGAGCATATGTAAATACAAAATTAAAAACTAACTATACTAAATTTTACCGCAACTGGGAGATTTAAGAGGTTTTTTAATTGTAAAGTTAATAAGGATAAAAATACCATTTTGGTTTTTTATAGTTAAGTGAGACGATTAAACTTATTTAAAATAATTAAAAACATAATTTTACTGTAAAAAGAATTAAAATATTAGTAGTTTGTTTAATTGTTAAACACTTTGAATATGATTTATAAAGAGATTTTATATTATAATGTATAAACAATAAAGGCAAAAAGCCCTCTAACGCCCAGTTGCGGCTAAAACTAATATAGATAGCTTTTAATTGTTTCAAAAATTCCAAAAACAGTAATCATCTTTTTTAAAGCCGTGAACAAGTAAAGGCCACTCATTGTGAGTGTTTTAATTTTGTTTCTATCTACATTTTTCATAACATAAAACAATAATAAAAAATTTTAAATTATAATAAAACAAAATTTTTTATAGCTTAATTAATTATAAAATATAATATTTATTTATCGCAAAAATTTTAGAATTTAGAAACTAAATTTTATTGTTAACTGTTTTAATGTTATTTTAAATTTAGAAACAATTTAATCTTTTTTCTTTAATGATTTGTAAACATTAAAATAATATGTTCTATAATTTTTATTATTTTAATAGCTTATTGACTAATTGAAATAAATTTAGCAAATATTTATTAAGTTAAATAAGTGAGAGTCAAACGTTCAAGATAAAAAATATTAGTAATTTTCTTATAAATAATAATAAATTTAATAAACAAATTATAAATAATATTTGTTAAATAAAGGCTTTAATATTTTATTTTTATCATTTTTGAGTAGAATCACCATAAACTACTATTAAAATTTTTTAAATAAAATTAATTAAATTATAAGTTATATAAATTAAAAACTTTTCGATTTTAGTTCATTTTCAAACATTACTCTGTTTGCTAACAATCTATTTAATTTTATTCAATTTTATTGATTAAAATTTTAAAACGAAATTTTTAATAAATATATTTTTAAAGTCGAAAATTTAATTGATTTATATATTATAGAATCAAATTAAAGGGTAAATATTTTTTATTCCTAAAGATGCCTAAATCTGCAGAAGATATTGTTATCAGTGGAATGAGTGGTCGGTTTGCACTGTCGGAAAATATTGACGAATTCGCTAAAAATCTTTACTCTGGCGTTGATTTCATTACTGAAGACGACAGACGTTGGCCCAAAGGTTTGTTAATCAGAAATATCAAACAAGTTTATAATCTATATAAAATTTATTTATATTGAAAGAAATCTTTTGCAAAACTCTCACATTTCTCTCGATTACTACTGTTTTTTCTCTCACTCAAAAATTTTTATCCGGCTGTTTTTTATAAATCTCTCCTTCAATAACTCTCGTTTTCTCCCTCAATTTTTACCTTCTTCATTCTCCTTCCTTCAAAAACATATTCTATTTCTCTCTCCTGCTCTCGCTCTTCTGCTCTAACCCCTGTTCCCTCTAACTCGCTCTGTTACTTATTCTCTCTTACCCTCACTCATTTTTCTTTACTCACTCTTTTCCTCACTCTCTCTTCCTCACTTTCTCCCTCACCCTTACTTTCTGTTACTTATTCTCTCTTTCCCTCACTCTTTCTTCCTCACTCTCTCTTACTCTCGCCACCTCACACTTTCCCTCAAATTTTTTTTCGCTTAATCTCTCCCCCACTATCTCTATTAAACTATTTTTTATTTCTCTTTTAAAATAATTCCTAATTTTAGAGCCATTCCTGTCTATAACCCCCACATTACCCAAATAACAAACCCGTAGCCATAATGAAATCAATGATATTGACGCTTAAATCTATAACATTAGCACGCGCTTTTATTTAACAAAAATAATATTTTTAATTTTAAATTTTGCGAAAAATTTTTGCTCGCGCGAAAAAACATTATTTAACCCGACAGAGAGAGGGAGAACAAAATTTTCTTTAAATATACTAGTCCCCCCTCTATCTTTTCTTAACTTAACATAACAACACACAACCATTAATTAAACTAATTGATATGTTTAAA
>JAQFXP010004598.1:0-10426 GCA_034693685.1 Belba bartosi
GAGAGAGAGAGAGAGAGAGAGAGAGAGAGAGAGAGAAGATACTTAAAAACGTATTAATCAAATATGTGATTAATGCCATTTCAGACACCGATGACATAACGTCAGACAACTTCATGAGCCGACTGGACAACGGTGTGATAGTCTGCAAGTTAGCCAAATTAATTCAGGAGAGATGTGATGCTACCCAACAGGCCTTCAATGGAAAGCTGACACTAGCACTGGAAAAGGTTAGAAAACTTTTCGCTTTATTTAATTCCTTAATGAAGTGTTGGCCCGAAGGCGAGCACAGACTCACAAACGTGTCGTTCGACTGATATAAAAATAAAAGATTTCGTATATATTATCAAAACTAATATACAGAATGTGTATTCATGTCTGTGCTCTGCCATGACTGCCATCACTGTTAAGACTCATCTCTGCCGAAGTGCACACTTGACTAATCAAGGCTTCTATTTCTGTTTCTGTACAACTCGTATGCCTTTCCCTCAGGAAATTCCCATAAACGGTGTTCACTATAAGAGTTCGATAAGACAGTCAGGACTAGTGACGACCAAATGCTGGGAAAATGCAAAATCTCAATCGTTTTACGCGCGCGACAATGTCTCCAATTTCCTCAAATGGTGTCGAAAGTTTGGGGTCAGGGATGCCGTCATTTTCGAGAGGTATACCCATACTCCCTTTTCTACCTTTCCTACCTTTCCCTCACTTCTCTTCCTCTCATAGCCATCATAACTACCTCTCTTTCACTACTTCTGACACTTAATGTATATTTCGTTTGCTTTAATGATAACATTAATTGTGTTATAATCTCGTATTTGTCACTCAATAATCCAATTACCTCATCAGCGAAGACCTGGTCTCTCATGTAAACCCACGCAATGTTGTCCTCTGTTTGCTCGAAATTGCACGGATAGCCTGCACTAAGCACTCGTTCAGTCCGGCCCCGGGTTTGGTTGAGTTTGAACAAGAGATCGACGAATTAGAAAACGAAACCATCGACGGATGGTCCGTCTCCTCAATGTCACAGGAATGCAATATTGGGTATAGGAGTGACGGACCAGCTGTCGGTGCCGGCAATGGACGGATGGCATCTGTTTCCTCACTTGTAAGTAGCAGTTCGTCGTCTGCGAGCTCTGCCAACAGCAGTACAAATGCCTTCAATGCCTCCAATGTCTCCATTCCGACCAAACTCCTCACTTCTGAATTGGATCATAAGGTGAGAACACTTCTACAATCCTCTCTCCCTCCCCCTCTCTCTCTCCGCTCTCTCCCTCCCTTTCTCTCCCCTCCTCTCTCTCAACTGCAGCTGTTTTTCAGAAAACTTTTCGAACCATACGATGGGTTTCGTGTCACTGATCAGAGTTTTTAAACAGAAAAGCCATTCCTTTATATATCTGAACAGAAAAACAGCTGAAGTCTTAACTCAACTTTTCTTATTTAAATTATTCTCTATGTATTCAAATAAACAATTAATCTAATGAATAGGTAATGTTAATCGCGAAGTCCTACTATGGACGCGAAGCACATCAAGGCATTCAAAGGCTTTCCGAAGGTATACTCGAAATCATGTTTTCATTAAATTTATTCAATAAAAGATTTCTGAATTTCAAAAGTAAAAGACAAAAAAAATCTCGAATTGCAATGAATAATAATTATAGAGATTTTAATCCCAACACATGTTTTAATCATTCATTCATTCATTTATCAATCAATGCATTCAATCAATCAAACGATTAATTGAATGAATGAATGATTATGTATTTTCGTTGATTTTGAAACATAACAACGATTTAAATCTTAAAATATTATTATTTTTATTTCAAAACCCTCTCAAAAACAGATGAAAAATAAAACCAAACAAAATATTTTAAAAATAAATTCTAAATACAAGAAAGTTTAAGAAGAAGTTTATTATTATTTTTTGGTAAATTTGAATTTGTTTTCCTGAACCCAAAAGAGCAAAAACCAAAACTCATAAATTCTGGCGACAAGACACAGAATCTAAGGAAAACTTTTTATTATTGGAATTAAATATTAGTTTTATTCCATACAATGATCGTAAAGCACAGTAAATGAGTTTCAAAGAAATAAATTTAAATAAAAACTAAATTAATTGCAGTTTTATTTGTCTTTTGCTCATCAAAAGACTTTTAATGACTGATAAAGCGATTAATGGTTTGAATATAAACTAATTATGCGTTTATCTCGTATTCATATTCCAAACAGTTTTTTAAGTTCTAATAAAACCCAATTTTTTTAACAATTTGACTTAACTCACGAACTTATTTATGTTCGCTTTGTGTTAAATTATATCTGAAATCGTTAGCTAATATTTAACAAACATTTAACAAATACCAGATTATTCTCAAACTTCTTATCATTTTTTCAATTATTATTTTTTTTTCTTAATTTTATTTCTCTTTTAAGTTATTCTTTAGATTTATATTTGAAAACTTGTGCCAAATATTAGAAATTCAAATGTTTTCGAAAGTTATCATAATTTTTCTCTCGAATAGCTTTACATAATTTAATATTTTTTTATATTATTTTTCTTTATCCATTGAACTACGAATTTGTGTTTTAAAGAAATCTTGTGTTGAATATAATTAAAGAGTTCAGAAAAATATCTTAACTAATACCTGAAACAGAAATCTTAATTTTAAATCTCTTATTAAAATATTTGTTTCATTTATTTGATTAAATTTTTTGATTTTGTCGATTGCAGGCAAATACCGAATCGCAAATAGGATTGTATTCGTTAGAGTAAGTATCAAAGCCTTCAATACTTATCTAAACCTTAATATTGCAAAAGTTATTAATTAATATCTGAATCGCACGCCTCAACTGTTTTTCTAGATTTAGATACAGATTTAGATTTGAATCAAATCGTTATTATTGTTTGAACTAATATTAGAGAAGAGAAAGTGTGTGTATGTTATACACCTTCTCTCAAAACAAGGAATATTCAACTTTTTATTTTTTAAGTTAACTCACATTACTATTACTAACGAAGCCATTGCCCTACACTTTAACCCAAATAAATTTCAAACTCGAAATCTACTCTTTATTTAAAAGCCAGCAATTTATTTATTATTTCAAATATAAATTTAACTTATTATGCATTAGTCGCTCCTTTGGAGTAATGTTTTGTTTAGCGCTTAAATCTTCTTATTATCCCAATTGCAGATTTAAATTGAAAATTAATTCAAACAATAAGTACAAGAATTTTATTAGTTTTGTAAATGAATGGCAACCGAATTAATCGTTTATTACGAATGTATAACTGAATTCTTCTTTTATTTTTCAAGACTCACATAAAATCTATTACTCTTTTGTGTGAATAAAACGCCAAAATGCTATTAACAAATGTGTCATTCGGTTCACTTATACAGAGTACAGAGTATATACATAAGAAATCTCTTTAATAAAACGGCTTTTAATGGGAAAAAAGTTCTTTTTTGATGCAAAACAGTTAAAAGCTGTAAACTGAATGAATAGCATTGTTTGAGCGTAATTGGATCCGTTGTGTCTCCGATAGTAATCCGAATGCTTTTTGTGCAAATCATGACCTTTTAGTATTTAGTATGTAGCATTATAGCATTGCTAACATTTTAGCATTTTGGCATTTTAGCATACCTATTAGAATATCTAATATGTCATACTCTAGTCATACTCAGTCATAGTGAGTGACTTCCGTATTGTTTAGCCGGCGCTCACAACAAGTCAGAGTCAGTCAGATATCGTCCATTAACTGCATTAACTATATCTAAAAGAGTTTTGAGTTTATTCGCGTTCACCACTCGATTCGCTATTTATTTTCAAACACTAATCCTATTACTGATTACTCAAACAACAGTCAAATCGAGAATATATTAGAATTATAATAATAATAATAATAAGGAAAAACTATTTAAAACTATTCGGAAAGAAAATTTGAAATAATTTTTTTCACGCCTTTTGTTTTAGAAATCATAATAAATGAGCTCTTTTTCCGCTCTAACAAATCAGATCCGAGTCGAGTCGAACAGATTTTCATAAAAAAAATTTCTTTCTTTCACTTCAGTTCAAGAAGAAGAAGAAGAAAAAATGATTCGAAGAAAAACATTTGAACTTTTATATACTTTATATTAATATAACTTTTATATATCATTCTGATGTCAAACTGTTTTTTCTTCGTTTTTCTGAACTTCTTATAAATTAATTGCTGACAGAATATAGAGATTAGATTAGATTTTTAATTGTTTAATAATGAAAAAACTTTTTCTTTTGTCACAATTTAATTACTGAATTGAAAGAAAATTAAAAAATAATAAGAAAATAGTTTTTGAACAAAAAGCGATTGCCATCTAATACTTAATTTATTAAAGCCATTGCGATCATACGTCCTGTGCTTATGTCGTTTCTTAATTAGTTAGTCAGACGTAAACTAAAGTGAAATATATTTTCCAGTCATTCATGAATGCGCGCTAACTATTGCCAACTATTTTCGCTACAATTTATTTCCATTTATTATTCACTTCTTTTATATCTCTTTTTAATTGTTATAATGTTTTTATTTTTGTTCAGTTACTCAAAGCCCGTCATGTCATGGTTAGAGTGGGAGGTATGGTATGACTGGTGATGCCAGCTCTCAAATTATGCTCATTTTTATCTTTGACACCACTTTTCAATACAACACATATCGAGAGATATATTTCCGAAATAACGAAAATTATTTTTAAAAATTTTCTGACAGACTATTCGTTTAGTTTTTAAACACAATTCTATGATTAATGATTTTTTCAACTGAACACAGATTGGGTTCAATATATTCTTAAACTCCACTTTAAAATTTTTATGGCATAGAAATTACACGAATTCAAATTGTAATACAGCATAAAATCTCTTTTTCTTTAATACTATCTATTTTGAGGACTCTTTAGATCGGGTTATGCTTTGGACCCAATTCTTGAGAATATGAATTACAACTTATAGTAAAACATATGTATTGTTGAGATGTTTGCAGTTTTTGATTAGTTTAATGACTATTAAGATAATAATATAAACTTATGATAAAAATGAGCTTTTGATGGCAAATGCATTCATCAAATGAATAGCTTTTTGCCTAAACCTCATTGACTAACAGTCTATTCTCTCTTTCTCTTTCTCATCTACTCTCTACCTGTACTCATACCTGTGCTCGTGGAACAGGTGGTTGGACGACTCTGAGCCATTTCCTTGAGCGGCACGGGGGTGACCCGACCCAAGAGATATCGGCTGCAGATCTGCTACCTCTGGACACTCGGCCCATAAGTGTAAGTCCTCGTCGGCGTAGTTGCGCACCACTAGTCAGTTCCGCACAAACCCCCACCAACTCTACGCCCACTTTCGGTCGTTATGTCAGCTCAACGCCTGTCAGTCGTCGCAGCTCTCTATCCAGTCCCGAGCCCTGGATGAGCGCCTCCAGTGGCTACAGTTCATCATCCGTCGGGTGCAACGGAAGTCCGCCATCAGTGCCCACTACAGTCCCTCGAAGGCGGCGCTCGTCTACAGAAGCGCCCTGTCGTCGCCGGGTGCTCATCCATAGGGCGTCCATCGATGTGATTAGTGCTCATCAATTGGAAAACTCATCGCTCGGCCGGCCGTCAACACCAACCCGGCCTACGTCTGAGCCAATTAAGGCTCGGTATCCAAACTATTTGTCGAGTTCTCAACACATAACCAACAAATCGAATTCAATCATACCATTAGTCCCGACGCCAGCAATCAATTTGTCGAAACAAACGATTTTTCGAAAACCAGTGCAAAAATCATGTTAACTGACATTCTTTTATACATTTATCACATTTCCTAATCTCAAAGCCATTACTTTTTATTAATTTTTTTAATTTTCTTAATTGATAGCGAAGTTTAAGACATTTCTAATATAATGACTATATTTTACCTACGATTTTGCTGAACAAAATTTTTAAGAAAACAGTTTGAAGTTTTAAAATTCTCTTAATCTTGTTATCAATACTCCTAATCTCGACCCGTTTTCCTGTTTTTAATATTAAATGTTTTTATTGCTTATTATTTTACAAGAATTAACGAATTAGTTATGAATTTTGTGTACAAATTGACAGATTTATTGTTTTAAGTTATCTTAATATTGAATACAAATATTCAATGCGACTAAACATTGCATTAAATTAATTGCAATATAAAAACATTAGATTACAAATACACGACATTTAATATAAAAGTTTAAAAGTATTGCTTAAGTGAATTGAAGAAAAAAAATTAAATTAAAATATTATTTAAGAAAAACCAAATATATATAAATATATAAGTAGTTAAGCTTTAAAACATTTTAAGTATTAAAAGTATATTTTTAAAGTTTAAAACTAAAATTGATCGCAATTTTAAGCCAAAGTTGTTTCGAAACAATTTTTTCAAGTGTTATAAACCAATAAAAAGATATTAATTATTTGAATAAAACTACAGTTTATTCCGAATTAAATTGTTTTATACTTTTATATGAGTCGTAAAGAAGTAGAGGATTAGGTATTGTCTCAAAGTATTTGAGCGATTATTTCGATTAAGTTTTTGATTTAATTAGTTTTCTTTTGTCTGTTTTAGTCGTTTCTTACGAATCGTTTGACTTTTTGCCAATATTTTCATTCGAATTGGTTTTGGTTTTGGTTTTGGTTTTGGTTTCTGTCTTCGGCTTCACTTCGGCTCCGCTTTCATTGTCTGAACTCTTTTTGTTTTCGGTTTGGGATTCAGTGCTCGACTTGTTGTGAGTATCAGTTCCAGACTTCTTCACACTTTCACTTCCGGTTTCAGGTTTTGCCCCAATTTCTGGTCCACTCTTTAACTCAACTTCTGGTGCATTCTTTGACTGGCCTTCGGGTGCGGTCTTTAAGTGCTCTTCAGATGTAGTGTTTGTGTGATCTTCGAGTACGGTCTTTGAGTGACCTTCAGGAGCAGACTTTGACTTATCTTTGTGTTCATTGTTTGTCTGATTTTGTGTCACAACAACTGATTGTTCCTTTGGTTTCGATTTATTAATGTCGACATCAAGAGTGGGTCGATCGCTCGCACTGGCCGTATGCACCGGAAGAGTAGCCTCAAGATCTTCGCCGACTTCGATGACCTGAACTTTGGGGATCGGAAACGGAACGTCATATTTGGGCTCAGGTTTGGGCGGATTGAGTCGGTCTCGACGTTTGTAATACAAATACAATAAACCAATAATAATGAGCCAAAAGATGGATATAAACAGACATTCGAGAAGATGTAGTCCAATGACAGCCAACTGTCCGACAAATACCGGGTTTTCCGTTCCGTTATAGAAACCCATCTATCGATTGAAATGAGGAAAACAAAACATAATTATAATTATAATTGAATTCAGGATTTTTGAGAATAACAAATAAATTGAAATTATTATGAAATCGGGTTTTAATTATCTCTAATGACTGGCAGTTATGATGAATAGCTGTCACTGAATGCGATATTAATTTTATTAATCGATATTCAAATGGATATAAAAACTATATTCGACTACAATTGTAACAATAAGTCGTCTAATTATACCTCTATTTCTGTTCAGATAATTATATTTCAGTTATTAAATAACAAATCTTTAGACTCTAATCGAAGTTTAAATCATTCAAACAATTGACTAATTGTTTGTCTGTCTGTCTCTCTGTCTGTGCTGTCAATGCTGTCGAAGCCGTCAAAGACTGCAAATACTTTTGCACTTAATCTCCAATTCGTTACAGTTTTGACTTCGAATCCATTCAAACGTTACGTTAATTAATAATTCAGTTTTAGTCAATAAAGAGTTTGAATTTTTTTAAAATTTATTTTATTAATTAGAGATTAATTTCTATTTTCTATTTATATTTAGAAATAATCGAAAAGGTTTTAAAAATTAAAACAATAATCAAATCATTATTGGAAAATATTTGTAAGGATTGATTAAAACGTTTAAAACTTATTTGTAATTAATTTTGAATTTATTTTTAGCCCAAGAATTAATATTTGGATTAGAGAAGCAAAACCCAATTGAAGGCATAAATCAATTTCTTAACTAATAACTGCATCTCAAGTCTACGCCTGAGTTGAGGAACCGATTTGTGTCAACCAATGCAACAGTTTTTTAATACAAAAATTATTAATGAATAGAAAATAGTGGTCACAAGTGGTTTGCCTATCACTCGAGCACTGCTTGTTTATGCCGGTCTATGACTCTATTACTTTTTGACTCAATCTTGAGAATCAGTTTCTCAACAATAAATTAATTGATAACTAACTCAATGATTGAATAAATGACTGATATTTTTGATTCGAGTTTTTGAAAATTTTTGATTAATTGTGAGAAAACCGAATAAATGCTATAAATGAACGAAATTTATCTGAAAAACAGTTAAAACTTATTTAAACGATATCTCGATTGTGTGAAGTAATGATTTTCAGTTAATATTATCAACCATTCAATCGATGGAATACTTGACACAACTTATGACTCATGAGACTTGAATCGGCGAATGGAGAAGAAATTATTTGATAAAGATCCAATCTTGATTTTTATTGCAATTACTGGAATTACTTCTTTAAAAATAAACTTTAGTTTAAAATATTTATCAAATAATTTATTTTTGTTCGTCGATTAGTTTCTGTGTAGCGATAATATGGCACTAATTCTTAACACAATTGACATATCGGTTATAAACTATTTAATTGGATTTTTATTTAAATTTCAAAAATTATTCATTTTTTAACATTTAATTCTTAATAATTACAACAAAATACGCAAAACAAAACAATTTTAAAGTTTAACATAAAATTGATAAAACAGTACTTTATTACCGGTTATTGATAATTATATACTGTACAAGAAGTAAAAACATTTAAAAGCTAATTTTGTTGAATTATTAACAATTAAACATTGAAATTGGTTAAAATTAAATTTAAATTTAAAATATTGCTTTAGTCATGGATTATTTTTTTAAACAAGACAATTAAATAATTGACTAATATAATATATGAGAAGTAAATGTTAATATTTTTATGAAATAAATGTGAGAGAATGTCAAATTGTAGACAAATTTTATAATTGTTATACATAAGTAGTACTATTGGTTTGCGGTAGTTGTGAACCAATTTCATGTGTTTTATCTCATAAGTAAAAGTAACTTGTTGTTAATCTAAATTCAGAATAAATTATGTTATTAATATTTGCAAATTTTTGAGTTATTATAAAATTAAAATATTTAAGGAATACAATTAATTTTTAAAAATTTAAAATAATAATCAAGTAATAAATACTTTTCTAAATGCTTTAACGGCTCATAAATTTTGTTAAATTTGTTTAAAGTTATAAAGATTTTTTATTAACAGTAATGTACTTTTGTATCACATTGTTATAAACTAAAATAACAATTTATTAATTATTATTTATATAAAAATTATTTATTTAATTTATACTCAAAAATATTTTTATACTATTTTTGAGTTATTATACAGTAGTATAATTTATTTAGTTTATGCCCTATGTTTATCGCTATTGTACAGTATTTGGAAACAAATGAGTTTAGTTCAAACATTTTGTTTCAGATCATAACTAGTCTGTTATCTAAAAGCCAAACTTATTAAAATTTGTAATTAACAATGTTGCATAAAATTGTAAAACAATTTACATTTAATTAATTTAAATATGTGCTCGTATAAAAATAAAATTTTTATTTCATATGGTTTAATTTATTTAATATAAAGAATATGACAGTGCATAACAAAATATTTTTAAAAATCATTTTAATCATGAATCATGATAATACCATATGATATAATAACAAAATGTGAAAAATTATTTTTCTAATTGCATTATTTAAAGATTTATGCACGTTTAAAAAATACAAAGTTTTTCACAGTTTGTAAATTTTATGATATATTAATAAAGAAAATTATTATTTTTAAATAAAATTATTACATTTAAATACTATGTCTAAATGTTTTTTTTATAACAAGCACAATATTTTATTTTAAATTTCCAAAATTCTCTATTGTTAAAATGCCTCACTTTTTTGCTAAGTAACTTTTATTACCAAAGAGTCCTCGGCAGTTTTTTTAAATATTAAACTGTACTAGATAAACACAGTTTCTAAGTTATAAACGAACCCTACTTTGCAACCACTTTAGCGTCACTATGAAAATTATGTTTATATTTTTTAAACATTATTTCTCTTCACAAGAAAATTGTTCATCTTATTTTTTGAATAACATACAGAAAATTATGATCATTTTTAGAGATTTTTTTAAGAGTTTTGAAAGTTGTTCTGTAAGCACAGAAGGCCTGAGTTACGGTCATTTATTTCTAAGTTATCGGCACTGAATGCACAGTTTTCTTGAGATTAAATCTCACTCTCAGACCAGCGTTCAAACTATTCACTTGTATTTT
>JAQFXP010004599.1:0-10424 GCA_034693685.1 Belba bartosi
GTTTAAATGTGATTATAATTATTATTTTATCTAAAACAAAAGTTTAAAAATAAAATGTACAAGCGAAACTATTTATATTATTTGTTTAAATTGTTAAATTCGTGTCCTTTTTGAATATGGTTGACTGTATGCTAGTTGTGCTAGGTGTTGTTATTAATCTTATTATCATAATTTTTATTAAATTATTTTATTTTTTTAAACATCCGATTTATGTTCTACATAAATATATTTTTTCAATAATTTAAATAAATTATTATTAATAGATCAATAATTATTTCACAAATATTTGTTTAATATAAATTTAATATCAATAATTTTTTTGTAAAATTTTCAAACAATAATTGAGTTGTAATTTATAAATAATTTTAATTTCAATACAAAATAAGTTACTTTAACAAAAAAATTTTATTATTTTTTAATGTTTACAATTTGGTAATGTTCGGATATTTAAACATATACTCGCAAATTTACTTTTAAAAAATATGTTCTAAATTGTAAAAGAATACGGTAATATAAAATAAATAAATATAATTTATTAAAATAAATAACCAATTTTATTTATAATAATAATAATAATACAAATATAAATAATTATAATACAAATAATAATTATGTTTTGATTTAAATAGAAATAATTATAAAAATAATTTAAATTAAAATTGTAATTTTAGAATTGGAATCAGAATAGTCAAAAATTGTAATTCTGACTACTCTTATTAAATACTCTAATACTCTAGTACTACTACTCTACTATTGAATAAATAATTTTTATCTTTTTCTTTTTCTTCTGGTACTTTATCTTCCGGTTCGTCTTTCGGTTTTTTTATTTCGTAATCATCGCAATTTTCTTCTAATAATAAAGATACAATTTGCTTTTGGTAAAAATAAGCATTCGAATGATTAATAATTATTGCTTCCATCTTTTCTTTAAAAACATCAATATTAATTGGTTGAAAAATTGAAGAATAAAAATAAGAAGAAATAAAGATTTGTCAAAAATAAAATTGTAATTAAATAAATTGCTGTTAAATTTAAATCGGAAATTACTTTTGATTTTACCTAATATATATAAAATTATAAAAAAAATTATTAAATGTGTTCCGGCATTACCAAATTAGACATTTACATTATGAGTTTTATACCATTTGCTAATGGACAACAATTCGTTCATAAATGTAAGTCCGTGTCCGCAACTAGATTCTTGCGGAATTCAGGCTATCCAATGTCTTGCATAAACTAATTCATGTGTCATTGTATCAACAAATAGATCAGGCTCATGATATAAGTTTCAATTGATTACAATGGCAAACACCCGGACACTGTTTGAATAAAAAGGAAAAGTTCTGCCAAAACAACGCATTGTGAGGTCATCGTCATTGCGGTCTCCGCTCCACAATAATTGGGCATTATTTGACCAATCATCTAAAGTGGCCCAAAAATAGCAGACCCTTATTTGTGTAAAAAATTTATTTGAAATTCACTAATCCATTTAAATACGCAACTCTAATAATTAAAATAAATAAAATTAAAAAAATAGTATCTAGCACAAAAAAATACAAATAAACATAAAAATAAAATTTTATTTAAAATAATTAGTCTAAAGTTGAATGGAAGTCAACCGATGATTGCAAACCACCGGACGATTAACCCAAAAAATAAAAAATTAAGTTCATTAACTATACAACTAGTTATAGGACAGGACTCGCGCCGGTGCTTATAAATTTGAACTTTAGCGTAAAATCTGGTAAAAAGTTAGGTATTGTCGATTGAACCTAACAATACCTAAAAATTTTCGGTCGAACCTAAAAATACCTAACAATTGTCGGTCGAACCTAACAATACCTAACAATAGTCGGTCGAACCTAACAATACCTAACAATTGTCGGTCGAACCTAACAATACCTAACAATTGTCGGTCGAACCTAACAATACCTAACAATTGTCGGTCAAACCTTTGGCTCTGTTCCGCATGCTTAAGCCAACTCTGAAGCTAAATGTGACCTGAATTGGTTTACATGACTTGCATTTTAAGATAACAATACCACGAATACCGAATCTATTTGCCGGTACTCTAAAACTTAATTTGGATCCATTCAATCAATATTCTAACCAACAGTTGTGGACTGCACTGAAAAGGGATCACTTGAAGGTTGGCTTCAATTTCCGTTATTAAAATAATTAAAATTTATTTATATTATTTATTATTTTTATAATTATTTTTGTTTAACCGAATAAAAATATTTTATTTCGAGTACTTCTCAAGGATTTTTATACGAAATAAGCGAAAGTGGCGACAATCTGAGCGCCGGTCAAAAACAACTGGTCTGTCTGTTGCGATCACTGCTACCGGTGATTTGGAAACCGATCTTATAATCCAATCAACGATTAAGAAACAATTCTCCGATTGCACTGTCATTAAGAATAAATAAGTTGAATTATTTATTAACATATTAATGTTATTTAGAATAGATTAGTTTAAAATTATGCGAGTTTAAAATAATAAATTTGATTTTATGCATGACATTTTAAAAACTAAGCTTATAATTAGATATTTAATTTATAATAAATTTAAATAATTAATTTTTTGAAATTATATATATATTATAAGTAAATTTTAATTATATAAATAAATAATTATTTTAAATGTGCATTATTTAAAAATTAATATTTTATATATATTGAAAAATAGCATATTTTTCTGTTATAGTTAAAATAAATTTATAAGCAAACAGTAATGCATAAAATAAATTTAAATTTTATTTTGTAAATTAAATAAATTTATTTTATTAATAATTTTTAAATTTAAAACTAATAATTTGTATTAAATTTAAAGTTATATATTTTTAAAATTATATAAATATTTAAGTTTATAAACTGTAATTTATTATTTAAAATTAATTTAATATAGATTTACTGCTATATTATTAAATGTTTAATTTACATAAAAGACTGTAAAACATTATATTAATATTTATAATTAAGTAAAACGAGTAAAAATTAATTGAACAAATTAGATTAAATATACAGTAAAACCTACTTACGAGTAAATATTTTTGTAAATATTTTATGTGTTTACTTTAAGCGTTTGCTTACATTAATACATGAATTGTAATTAGAAAAACTGTATTTTATTTTTAAATAATAAAAAATAGCAATTGATTTTAAGTCAAGATACGAAATCTAGTTAAATGATATATTTTAATAATTTAATTATATATTATCTATTTAAGTTATTGAAAGCATTTATATGGTTTAATTTAAGTGTGTTTTACTTACAATATT
Organism: Belba bartosi; assembly: GCA_034693685.1. NCBI lineage: Eukaryota > Metazoa > Arthropoda > Arachnida > Sarcoptiformes > Damaeidae > Belba > Belba bartosi. Next base: position 3,283 of record JAQFXP010004599.1, read on the forward strand.
ATTTAAAATTATATTATTTATTTAAAATATTGAAAATTTGTAAAAAATAATTTAAAACAAAACTAATTAATATAAATCAAATTTCATATTGTTATATATTTGGAAAATAATTCTAATATGATTTTATAAAAATTTTATATTAAATTTTTGTTTAATTTTAAAAATGAATTTAAATGTTTTACACTCATTTTAATTTTAAATTATAGTTTTCAAATTATTATAAAGATTTGCATATTTTTATTAAATTTTATTAAAATTTGCAAATATATTTTTGTTTATTGTTTAATACAAACTGAAATAAATTTTTAATATTTTTAATATTTTTTTGAAATAAGAATAATATATACTTTTGGCGTATGTTCGTCCGACCCAAAATTTATTTTTACTAAAGAAAACTATTATTTTAAATTAATTAATATTAAAATTATAAAATTTTATTAAAATTTGCTGTATATACAAACTGAAATATATTTTTAAAAAATATTTTAAATAAAATAATATATATGTTTTTGGATTATTTGTAAATAAATATTAGTTTAAATTGTATAAATTTAAAATTAAAACAATTTTTCAAAATCTGCTAAATTTTGAAAATTTTTTAAAACAAAACACATTAAAATTGTATTAAATTTAATGATAAATTTTAAACAGAAATAATTGAATAAAAATTTTTATTGTTTATTTAAAAATAATATAAATATTATTTTTGGCTTTTATTGTCTAAATATAATTCAATAATTTTCGATTTTTAAATAAAAATTAAATACATAAATCAATATTTTTTCGCACTTATAAAAATATTTATAATATTGAGGTGAGCGATAAATGACTCGTTTATTAATTAATACATTTTTATTCATTATACACATTTTACTGATACTCATATGTTATCAAAATTATAATTAATGATTAACTCCCCTTCCGACCTCTCTGTAAACCAGGTATTAAAAAAGTTATTTGCGCCAAAATTATACTAAATTTTTATGAATTATGTTAATAAAAATATATTTTCCGAATGCTCATAATTTAAGAAATTATAATTAAAAGACTAATTTGCTTTTAAATAAGTTGTATTGTATTAGGTAGTAAGCATAGCATTAATTTAATATTAATATTATATAGTCACATATTCTATATACTTTAAATTAAATCTAAGCAGACTGGCTGATACAATACAACTTATTTAAAAGCAAATTAGTTTTTTAATTATAACTTCTTCAATTATAGGCATTCGGAAAAAATATTTTTATTAAAACAATTCATATATATTTTGTAAACTTTTGCCGGAAAAAACTTTTTAATACCTGGTTTACCGAGAGGTCGGAAGGGGAGTAAGTGAATGAATGAGTGAATGAATGACTGTTGGAATAAATGAGTGAATAAATAACTAATTATTTATAAACTGAATAAAAAGCTATATAAGAAAAAGAATACATAAAACCAAAGTTAGTACTCATCATAGAGTCAGAGATAGTGCACGTCTCGTGTGAGACCGTAAGGTTTCACAACTTAATTGTAATTTTATTTTAAGTTTAAATCAATTTAATTAATAATAAATAAATTTGTTATAATAAAAATTATGTTTTATTTATTTAATAAGTGTTTGAAAACTGTATTCAAAAAATATAATATAAATGATAGTAAAACCACCGGAAGTGAGCCGTAGCCAAACTTTTGGTTTAAAGTGTAAAACAATAATCAATTCGATTTTGTTATTAAGAGTCTCTATTCAAAGTTTAGCGAGTGACTCACCGATTAGACACATCAGTATAGCCGAACCGCCCAGGGAAACCCGGCAGACAAACATAACTTAAAACCTAAAATGAGCTACACTTCCTGTGAGTGTGTCTAACGTAGAGCACGTGTTTCCCAAATACGCTTCTTTCTGAACACTGCTCCGGAAGGCAAACCACAATATTTTTATTTCTATTATTAATTTACATAATAATTAATTTTCAAATTTATTAAATTGTGATTGCAAGATTATTCGGGTGTTAATCTATTGATAGTAAGCGGTTCAGAATTGGATGAGTAAAGTTTGCAATAAGTGCAGTGTAACATTATATTAGGTATGTTAATTGCTTCGTTATATAATATTTTGTTAAATGCAAAATTTATTATTAATTATGTATTATTTTATATTAATTAATTTATAATAAAATTATTAATTATTTATGTATTTAATAATTATTATTTTACTATTTATAATTACAAATAATTTTATTTAAACTTTAAATTAAAAATATATTATATTCAAAATTTTTATACAACTTTGTAATAAAAATAAATTTATTTAATTACTATTCAATAATTTTAATAAATTAAAAATACTAAATGTTTAAGAAATATCAAAAAATTATTTAGAAAATTATTAATTCCAAAAAATATTTTTTTTAAATTGTTAATTATTATTTAATATTATAAATCTATAATTACAGTTAATAATAATTGTAGCATTTATAGTTTAGTAATAAAAATAGATTTTGTACTGACATAAATAGATTTAATCTAAAAAATAATTTGGATTGCTAAGAAATATTATCGCTATAACAATTTATAGACACTAATGTTTAATTTACAAGATTTTTACAATATATATAAAAATTTTATAAATAAAATTAATTTATAAATTAAATTAGTTTTAAAACAATATAATAAACAATTATCACAAATATTTAAAAAAGTTTAATCTAGTTAAAACCTACTTTCAAATTTAAAATAAATAAAACTAATTTATAAAATATAAAAAGTTAAAAATTAATTTAATTTTGATATTAAATAATAAATTTCGAAATTTATAATTAATCTAACGATTTGAATTGAAAGCAAAATTTTTTTAAATTAATTTTGATATAAATATTAAAAATTGTTATAATAATTAATAGAAAAAATTCAATTATATTTTATTTATTAAATCTATATATAGTACAGACAAAGAAATACGAAACGATACAAAAATTTTGCTTGTTTATTAAATTTTGTTGTTTTTAACGATAGAATAACTTGTAATTTTTTTAATACTCAGTTTAAGTTTTAAACTATTATTGAGCTTAAATAATATTTTAAAAGTGCTTTTTAAACTTGTGTTTATAACAAATATTTTGATCAAAACAAAAGTTTGAAATAAAAATTAGATAAAATGATTATAAGTTTCAAATAATTTTATTTAAATTTATTGACTTTAAATTTAAAAATTACTTTAATTATTTTTTTTTCGATATTTGAACTAAATTATTTAGTACTTATTTTATATGATATATAACTTATAATCATATATAAAATAAAAAATATAAGATTACAATAATATTATTTTATTAAAATCAAATAAAATAATTTTTTTGAACTATGAGATGCATTCGGCTTTGTTCATATCTAATAAAAGTTAAAAATGTAAAGCTAGTTATAAAATGTACAAGTTGTTCTATTTATAATTACGTTATATAGCAAAATTTTTGTATCGTTTCGTATTTCTTTGTTTGTACAAACGATTTATTTGTTACATGAGTTAATTATATTAATATTATAATTGTTTATATATTTTATAAGCATATATTGAATAGTGCAAAATTGTGTTTAGTATAACATTTAACATACTTTTTATTAATTAAAATTTTAGAGGAGAAGTATCTTATCGCCTTTAGTTTTAAAAAATTTATCAGTAATATATAAAGCAAAATAATAAATTAAATTAAAGTTTTATTAACATTTTTATTAATTTGATAAATTAAACATTATAAACTAAATTTTGAATTTTAGTTTTAAAAGTTTAATTACTTAAATTAATTTAGATAAAAAAATATAATAAAAATGTTTAAAATAAATTTAGTTTAATTAAATTTATTTAAAAATAAATTTCAAAATAAAACATAATTTTTACTAAATAAGTAAAATTACATATAGTTGATTTTTAAATAATTCATTAATTTATTTAAATATAAAATTTTAAAAAATAAAAATTTATTTTCTAAAAATGCATATAAAATGTATATTTTATTAAATAAAATAAACCATTTGTGTTTAAAAAAAATATAATAAATTAAACGAAACAAAATATAAAAATTGATTTAAAAAATAAACAAAATTTTGTATTTTATAATTAGTAATTATTTTTAACCTGTAATAAAAAATTTATATAAAATATCATATTATTCAGTTTAACATATAAAATAAATATATTTGGAAACACAAAATACATGGAAAATTAAATAATTTTATAACAATTAAAAAAATAGTACGTTACAATTATTGATTTTTATAATTAATAATAAAACAATTTTATATATATTAAAAATATATATGTAATTTAAATTTATTGATATTAAAAGTTAATAATAAATTTAAAATAATATTTGAATGTTAAATAATAAAATTGATTAAGTTTAAATAATGTAATTTCAATACAAATTTTTAATATTTTTAATTGATGCAAATTATTATAATTATTTGCATATTTATTTCGTAATTTTAAAGTAATTGAAAATCTTTAACTGTGCAATTAATTCAAAACAATTAATTTTTGATTATTCTGGTCAACAATATATAAAAATATGTATGTAGCTACTAACTATTAATTTACCAAATAGTGGAAATAGCTTACCTAGGTATCAATTAAAATAATTGTAAATCACGATTTTATAAAAAAGAATTAAAAAATGTAAACTAATATCAACAAATGTTGACTAATGCCGGCTCAGCTGAAGGTACGTCAACAAATATAAATCAAATTTTAATTAAAATTTAGAAATTTAATTTTAAAAATATGTTTGCGTTAATTATTAAATTTTAAAAATTTAATTTATAAATAAGTTTTAATATTTTTTTAACTATTCCCAAAAAATATTATTCAAAACTAGAAAAAATATTTAATTTATAATTAGTAAAGATTTTATTTTTTATTTTTAAACTGTAATAATTATTTCAAATTTAATAATAATTAGACAAACAAATAAAAAATATATATTTGGAATCATTAATGGCATCCTAAATTAATTATTTTCAAAACATTTAAAACAAATATATTAATTAACAATTAATATTAGTAATACTGTATATATATTTATATTAAAATATAATAAAATATAATTTTTATCACAATTTAAAATTAATAATATTTTATATAATAAAATAAAAGTGTTAAAATTTTATTTTAGACAAACTTAATTTATTCCAAAAAATATTTAATATAATTAATTGAAGTTAATGTTGGCTAAAAATATGTTGTTTGGTATATTTGTAAATAGTGTATTTATTATTTATTTATTTAAAATATTATCTTGGAAAAAATAAAATAATTTACTTGATCAAATGCAGACCATACTTTACAATCCATAAATATTCTAGCTATTTTATAAAAAAAAATTATGCAGTTAGTGTTAATTTGTTAATTAGTTAATAATTTAATAAATTAATTACAATTAAAAGTAAAAGTTTGTATAAATTATATTATTAAGTTTTAAATGAGAAGTTTTATATTCTTATCTTAAAAACAAGAAATAATTTTTTTAATAAACTAAAATAAAAAGCAGATATACAGTTTATTTCGCTTATTGTAAATAACCATTTATAGTAAAATTTTGTTAAAAAACAAGCTAAAATATATTATAAAATTTTAATCATTTATGGTGAATCACGCTTAGAGTTAACCAATTTTTAAAACTATTATTTTAAATTATTTAAATTTATCAAAAATTATCGAAATTTGCTAATCTTTTAAAACTTTATAAATATTATTATTATTTATTATACATTTTATGTTGGGTTTTGTTATTACTACTATAAAACTATATTAATATTTCCCAAGTTTTTTTTAAAAATAAATATTAAAATTTAAAAACAAATTAAACAATTAAATATTTTGATTGATAATTTAATTGGTAACTAACAAATTAATTAAAAAAGTTAACACATTTAAAAACAAAGTAAATAAATTTATTAATTAATTAAATTTAAAATTATTTATTGAAAATTTAATTAAAATTTTAAATTTTAATATATTGTACAGTTTATCTATATGTAATATTTACACCAATTCGGACCTAAGTGTTGTGACGTTTCTCGAAAAATAATTATATTCTAATAAATAAAAAAAATCTAACTTTCAATATTTTGAAAAAATTATTTCCGAATGTCAATTAATTACAAATATTTAATTTAAAAATGGATTGCTCTTAAATAGATTGTACTGAATTAGTCTGTAAGCTTAGCAATAATTTTATTTTAAACACAATAATTAATTACAAATTAAACAACAACAAATTAATATTACCGCATATGAATAACCTATATTTATATATAAGTAACAGATTAATTTAAAGAGTTAATACATTTAAAGTTTAAGGATAATAAATTAAATAAGTAAATTAATTTAAAACTATTTGTTTAAAATTTAATCAAAATTTCTAAATCTAAAATATTGTATTTCTAAATTATTATATTTAAATAATATTTAATAAATATTTTTAACTTGGTAATATGTATTTAAAATTTTGAGAAAATGTAATAAATTAATTGACATATACTAGGTATTTGAATTAACAAATTACTATTTAAAAACTGTATATTAAAAATTAAATTTAAAAAACAAAGATTAACTAGCTTTAGTAATAATTCATATTTAAAAAGATCCGCTGAGTTACAGCCAAATAGTTTATTTAAAAAATTGTATTATATTTTTACTAACATTTTAATTTAAATTACAGTTTATTTAATATTTTTAACATATTAAATATTTTATTAATAAAACATTTATTATTAATTTAAAACGTAATATTTTGATTGTTATTTTTTATATTGCATTAGATTTATTTGTAAAAATAGTGTTTTATTTATAATTAGCAATACACAGACATGCATCAGTGGCCATTTTAATTAACGTCTAATATGGCATTTATACATACCTTTTCTTGATAAGCCCGTGAGCCTTGTAAACCAATGGAAATGCTTTAAATATTTAATATATGTTTTTCTAACAATATGTCTGTATCACTATATTATGTGTATAGATGTGTAATGGGCTAACCAGTACTTGGTATTTTGTTTATAATTTGAAATGGGGGAAAAGTTTACAAAAATATTTATACAAACCAAATTAAAATCTTTTTAAAAATATTATTAAAATTTAAAATGTTTATTAACCTAACAAA
>JAQFXP010004600.1:0-10423 GCA_034693685.1 Belba bartosi
TATACGGAGCGTTCAGGTGTGTGCTCTTAAAACTGTGACACTATCCTCGTCACCATACCTAGCGGTGAAGTGACGATCCCTGACTAGGTTGAAACCCCCGGTTGTGCAGGGAGAAGCCCTCGGGCATGATTTAAAAAAAATAATGTTGATAAAGATGCCAAAAAAATTAAATTGATTGAAATTGACTGACAATTTATAAATAATATTAATATATAAACAATTATCACGTTTTTAAAACCGTAATCGCTAAACTCAGACTCATATTAATATAATTTTCTAATATTGTAGCAATTTGAGTATTTACTAATAAAATAATATTTTTACTAAATGTGTGAATAAAACAACAAAAATAAACGAAAATTTTAATTTGGATTTTTAAACTACTTTGCTTATTTAACACCTGTAGATTTTAGAATAAAAATAAACCAGATTGCATAATTTTGTTAGATTTATTATATAACATTTATTTATCTATTATTGAATATAGTAATTAAATTAATTTTTACTTTAAAATCTATATATGCTAAATTTTCTAAATTTTAAAATTAAAATTATGTATTATTTCATTACATTTTTAATTGCATTACAAATTAGAATAAAAAACGATTTTGGAATATAACGATCGCCATATTGTTGTGGTTTTTCCCAAGTACAATTTTTATTAGCTACAATTGATTGTTTTGCTGCGAATTTTTGCCACTTTTCTTGAATTGGTCCAATTTGAAAATTTAGATATTCGGCTGATATTGATAATATATCAGCTAGTTCTCCAAAATATTTTTCTATATAACTAAAAATAATAATTTATAAATTTCAATATATTCTAATTTATATTAATTTACCATGCTACAGTTGAAATTGTTATATTTGCACCAGGTAATCCTGCTGCTAACAAGCTATTTTTTACGTTTATTCGCAAAGTTTTTAAATCTTCTTGTCGGTAAACAACATTGCCAAAAATATGCATAGTTTTATCCGATATTAAGTTTGAGCAAGATGATATCAATATATTCATTAAACTTTTTATATCCCAAATAGTAATAAATTCTATAACTGGTTTATTATTAGCATAGTAGCTCAATGTAAAATTTTCTATTTCACCGGCATAAGCAGGCCTGTTTTATTATAAATTAATATTAAATTTTTTATAATAGATACAAAATTAACTGTTATTTAGAATAGTGTTAAGTTAAATATTTTTATGTTAAATATTTTTTAATTTAATATTGTTAAATAAAGCTAAGTTAATACTATAAAACTTACAAGCCCAAATTGATTATTTAACTGACCAACATTAAACATTATGATACTTATATTTATGATACATTTTTCTAATTTAACCGGATTTAAATTGGATTTAAACTAAATTTAGTTAATTTAATTAGATTTAGCACCAATTTATTGGAAATTTTCTAATTTTGGTCAAATAACCTAAAAAGATTGCCAAGGGAGGATACTTTTGCTCGGACTAAATGCTAGGGGGAATAAATTCATATTTTCAAAATCAGGGTTTTTTTTGCTGATCCCCTTCTTTCTCAATCTCTGTTTTATTATATCTCTCCTATTCCAATTCCTAATCTTAGAAGAGCTGGCAATTAAGTTAAAATTATTTATATATTGGTAGATTCCGATAAAGGTTGGCAATTAAGCTAATACAATTTATATATTGCCAGACTCCAAAAAGGGCTGAAAATGGTGCTAAAACTACAGTATTTATATATTGACAGAATTTGACTAGACTAACATTTGTTTTGCCATATTTTATACATTTATAAGTTAATTAAGTTATAAAAATAAGTTATTTTTGCCATTTGTAATTTTAATTTATTTTTATAATTTTTAATTAATCTATAATTTGTCTTGTTTTTCGTTAAACTATTTAAAATATAAAATTAAAATATAAAATTTTATTAGATGGGAAATTTTCTCAAAAATGTACTGAAACATACTGTTCAATCTTGTTTAAAAATAAATTAATTAAAATGTATAAATTATTTTAAATTAGTAAAAAAAATTAAATTATGCTCACGATTGGCAATATTTTTTTAAAAACGGATCATTCGGAGATTGCGGCGTATACTCTCTATCGCCATATGAAAACCAAAGTGTTAAAATATTATCTGCTGATTCTAAAGTCCATTCACAATTTGTACAAGCAACTAACATATTTAAAGAAAAACGGGCATTTTTAAAAATTTTGTCAAATTAAGCTGAGTTATTTATAATTAACATTTATTAGTCATTTTACACAAAGTATTTTTTCAAAATTTTTTATTTGAAATGGTTTTTGAGTAATTAATTTTTCAGAATTTAAATTCAATAAAAAAAATTGAGAAACATAAATATTCAAAAATTAATTTAGACCCCACCCCCTATCAATACTTTGAAGTGAGCTTTTGCGTTATTTAATAATTTTTTAATTTGTGCACAATTTGAATATACAGTTAATAATAAATAATATAAACCATGAATGTTATAAACTAACGTTTAAAATAAAAAATTTCAACAATTTCAAAATTATATCTAAAGACAGCAATGTTAAAATAATGGTTTATATAGTGTATATTACTAATAAACCAATAACACTAAACAAAACTATAGTATTAATACAAAATTTAATAATTATTATCTATTTAAAAAATTAATATTAAAATTATAAAATTTTAAATTAAAAATTTTACGAAAATTTTTATAATAATATTTGCATTAAAACTAAAGTTTTTTCTATTATTGATTTATAACAAACTAATATTTTTCTATTATTGGTTCAAAATTTCAAAAATCGAAAATTACTCAAAAACTATTTCAAATAAAAAATTTTAAATTACTTTGTGCAGAATAACTCACAGATGATAATTATAAACAACTTAACTTAATTTGACAAATTTTTTAAAAATTCCCGTTCCTCATTTTTAGTTAAACAGATTAATATTAATTATGTTTTTAACCGTAATTACGATACTTACAGAATAGAACAATAAAAACAAATTTAAACATTGTAAATTATTTGATTAATATTTTTTAAAAATAAAACTTAAAATTTTGTTAATAATAACAACAGATGTTTTGAAAATAGAAATATTTGATCATTTATTTAAATTATGTAATTTAACATGCAGGTGTTGTATAAGTTTAATAAGTATTGGACGAATATTTCGTTAAAAGTTTTTATTATTTAATGATTATTAGACAATATATTATTTAAAGCATTTGTTTAATATTTATTTAACAAATTAAAAACAATTTATTGCAAAAATTTATTTATTAATTTTAAAAAAAACCTGCTAAAACTTTTATTTACTTAAAACAAAAATACTTATAGTTTGACACATTGTGACTTTTCTTTAAAAGTTAGGCAGTTTTTTGTATTTATGCATAAATTAAGAACTATTTGCTAAATGGGTGTTAAATTAAGTTTATATTTATTTAAATTAAATAAATAAATTTAATTTAAATCCGATTTAATTTGATTTAAAATAAGAAAAATCTTATCGAAATAATATTAATTTTTAAGTGTTTTTAAATAAAATCTCGTCCCCGATACTTCTTTAATCAGCCGATTTTATATAACTTTATTTAATTTATTTGTATTTTTATTAATATTAATACCGATTTTTATCTATAAATCGTTAAGCATATGCTTTGGAGTTTTGACAATTGAAAAAAATTTATAAATTAAAAAATATTTTGGATTTAAATAAATATACAGTAATATAAAATAACCCAATTAAAATTAAAAATTTATTTTATGGTCTAATTACTATTTATATATTGGTTTTATAATTTGCTTTTATTTAAAATAAATCGAATTAAATTACAAATTTTGTCTCATTATACCACGTGTCCTTAACATAGCTTTTCTTAAGAATTCAATTAGTCTAATGAGAAAAGATAGATTACAGTTCAAATATTATTTTGTCAACAATATTTATTGTTAAATTGAATCACTAAATATTTGAAGCATTTCTATTGATTAGCGCATATATATCTTTAAGTGAAACACGACTCTGGATTGTCAAGAAATCGTTTGGTCCTCAATATGTAGCATTTGCAATATAAACCCCCATTTTATTGTTTGTGTTAGTGCTAACCAATTTTATTGTTTTTAATCAGGAATCGAAAAGGTCGGTCGATCCAGGGAAAAATTAGGGGAGGGATTTTTCTCAAAATTTTGGCCAAAAACCTAGGGGGATCAGGGAGGGGATTTTTCCAAAAACGCTCAAAAATTCCATATATTTATGATAAAATTTTCCACAATTTAACTGGATTTAAACCGGATTTAACACCAATTTAGGGAAAATTTCCTAATTTTTAACAAAAAACCCAAAAAATTTGCCGGCCGCCCAAAGGCGGCTAGCAAAACATCAAAGGAGGGTAACTTTTTTCGGATCAATTGCTAGGGGGGGAGGTAAATTCAAATTTTCAAAATCAGGGGGATTTTTGCCTGATTTCCTCTTCTCGATCCCTGCTTTTAATCTGTTATTCTATTAACATACTAATCTAACATTTGGCTGATATTACTATATTGTTTGGTACTAGCCTTAACTTAACACATGTAGCGGACATTTATATAAATGTTTTAAAATAAATATGTTTTTGAAGTTTTAATGTTGTTAAACATTTATTGTTTATTTACTGTTTAAGATATAAGTATTATAACACTAGTATAAGGTAGAGCAATTAGAGTGAGTAGTTATGTAACTCAGGAGCGAATACCGTAGCACAACGCTAGTCAATGACAATTACATTTACACACATTTGACAATAGTTAATGTTAACAGCTAATTTTTAAAATTTAAAACTTTATTATTTATAAAAGAACTAGTTTTACAACAACAACAATAATCTTATAAAATATTTATTTGCATATTACAAAATTACTGTAATTTTTAATAAATTTTTAATTATAAAATACTAAAAAAGTTCAAGTTTACAAATATAATCGACGACGACATCGTATTAAGCGTTAGAATAACAGTCACCGAATGGATGGCGTATACCATCTTAAACCGGAAGCCTGTATTCCGGAGAACTACAAATACTTTATTGTAATTTAAATTACCATTGTAATTTTTCGGAATACAGCCATCCTGTTAAAAACGTATTTTTGATAAATAAAATCTCGCAGTCTTAGAGTCGTTAATAATTATAATTAGTTTTATTTTTAAACTTGCAAATTTTTCGTGCATTTTTCATATATATTTTTTATTTTTTTAGCTTGTTAATACATTACAAGACATTTTAGTTTGACGTGTGGTAGCGGATTGGCTAGCTAAAAATGATTAGTTTAACGAAAATTGAATTTTATAGTTTTTAGATAAACAGCAATAGAGATTACAGTTACAGGTATTAACTAATTAATAAAATAAATAATAAATATTTTAAAATATTTATTTCTAAAAATTAACTTACTTTTCAATTAATAAGTTAACATCAGTTTAAACGACATATGTGTTTGTGTATAAGTGAAATAATATCCGCATAACTACATTTGTGAGGAATAATTGTAAAGTAAATTTGTTATATTAGCGCTCAAGTTAAATTATACATATTTTCAGTGCTGTTTATTAATGATATATAAGCAGGGATTAAGAAGGTAGGCCAATCCAGGGGAAATCAGGGTGGAGATTTTCCCCAAAATTTTAGCCAAAAACCTAGGGGAGATTAGGGTAAGGATTTTTCCAAAAACGCTCAAAAAACCTATATATTTGTGATGAAATTTTACCTAATTTAACTGGATTTAAACTAAATTTAGTTAATTTAACTGAATTTAAACCGGATTTAGCACCAATTTAGTGAAAATTTCCTAATTTTGGGCAAAAAACCCAAAACCTCGAGGGGGGTTACCTTTTCTCGGACCAAATGCTAAAGGAGATAAATGCCAATTTTTAAAATCAGGGGAGATTTTTGGCTAATCCCCCCCCCTTCACAATGCCTGTATATAAGTAATGTGTCGCATTAATTGATCAAAATATATATAATTTAACTTAAGCGCTAATAACTTCAAAATTACTTCTCAAAGGGGCAGTCATGCGGACTTTGCTTTTCTCGTACACAGCCACATTTTTGTTTTAATCAAAATATAACAAAAATAATTATTTTAAATATATTAATTTTTAAATTAATATAGAAGTTAATATAGAAATTATTGTACAAACTACGAAATAAATGATAAAATATATCTTATATTAATGGTGTTTACAGTATATACATTAACATCAAAATTTGCCAAGGGAAAAAACAAAGTTATAAGATGTATCTTTACGCTAAGGGGGTATTTAAAAAAATAAAGAAAATTTTTCTTTAATCTCCCATTTTAATGCCTGGTTATTACAAATTATTTTTGATATATTAATACAATATAATTTACACTTAAATATGTTTAAACAATAATATTGTTACAGCTGTTTAACAATTGTTTAATTAAAATAAATATTTAAATTTTGAATTGAGTTTAATGCTAGCATGCAAAATAATTAAAACTAATACTAAACTGTTTTTTAATTATTTTTTAAATTTGACAAAAAAATATTATTTAATAAAATTAATTTTTAACTGTAACTAGAACTTATTTTTGTTGAAACAATTAAATATAATTTTAATTATTACATTGACAAACAAATATTATATTGATAGAATATTAATGTTAATGTCAAATTTATAAATAAATAACAGTTTAAGCTATAATAATAAGAATTCATGATATAATTCTTTATACGTTTCTCAGTGATAGCGTTTATTTTCTATTTATTCCGTTTTTTATTAACATACAGCTGCCGGCAAAATTAAGTTTTTTTGATTATAATTAGTTTATTCAGAATTGCTAGCTTAAAAAAATTTAAAATTTATTTTTCAACTATTGAATCATGGTACGCACAAAACACTTGAAGAAATTTTTTAATTTTTTCTTTAGTCTTAAGTAACAAAATAAAATCTATTTGGAAAAATTTAGCATGATTATTAAAAATTTAAAATATACAAATTGTTTAATACAAAAATAAATAAGATACATGTATTTTTATTTTTAAAAATTTTTATCGTGAACAATTTTAACCAGTTTTAACTCATTTCTAAATTTAATCATTAACAACGTTATTTCAAAAATTAAAGATTTACCCAAATTTAATAATTGCATTTTTTTATTAGATGGTGCGCCTGGTAACTATTTGTTAATAGTCAGGGATTTTTTAAAATTGCATTTTGAGGGTAGGTGGATAGGGAGGAACGTAACTGTAAATTGGGGGATTTTAACTGAATGGGCACCTAGGAGCCCAGATTTGACACCACTAGACTTTTTTTGTGAGGGTATGTCAAATCTCAAGTTTATGACCCCTTTGATTGGCCTAAAGACTTAAATCATTTAAAAGAAAAAATTAAAAATGCATTTTCTAAAATAACTCCTGAAATGCTAGGAAATGTTAGGGCGCAATGGGAGTTAAGATTATATCACTGTATTGCTTTAAATGGAGATCAAATTGATAAACATATTTAATTTTAATTAAATTTAAAATAATTATTTTAATTTATTTTGTAAAATTTTATCGCAATAATAAAGAGAATTAACTGTATCTAAAATTTGTTTATATTTTTTGATAATCTACTTGCATTGAAAATGCATAGCATAGCCTTCACAGTGTTGCAGAGTAAATGAGACGCGCTATAGAGTTACACTTTGCATCATGGTTATTTAGTGCACCAATTTATATCTTCAATAACTAACAAACCTAACGACAAATATGGAGGAAGTTTGCAAAACAGGATTAGATTAGGGCCCGAGATTACCGATAGTGTCGCCAAAGCCATACCCGAACACATCGTATTGGGCGCCAGAATAACAGTTACCGATTCCCCGACAAACATCTCCGACCAAAACCATAATTATTATTTTTATTCAAGCTTGGGGGATTTTTTTCCTGCACAACCGGGCATTTCAAGAGATCGTCACTTTCACCTAGAGGCATTGTAACGAAGATGGTGTCACAGTTTTAAAAGCACACACTTGAACGCTCGGTGTGCATAGTTTGTGGTTAAATCGCTTGTACACTACCTAAACGGCCCTTGGTAATCAACCAGTGGTCGTCTTGCTTCCCACAAGCCCAATTAAACTTTTTAAAAAGATTATTAGCCCAGAGCGGGGTTTGAATTACGTTAGTAATTACAATCCAGCACATTGACCACTGCGCCAGTTTGTCTGAAAATTTGTATTCGGGAAAACTACAAAAATTTTATTGTAATTTAAATTAGCATTGTAATTTTTCGCAATACATCCATTCTGTTGAAGACGTAATTTTAATCTAGCAGCTTAAATTAGAATTATTAATAATTAAATTTTTTTTAATTTATTTTAGCTTGTAAGCTTTTGGTAAATTTTCCACATATATTTGATTTTAAATTTTGTCATGTTGATCTATTACAACATGGTTTAATGTGGTGTAAGTTGCATTTAATGATACAAAGTACAAATGCAACTTACATCACAGAAGAACTATTATGCAACTTTGTAGTTTTCAGTTAGACAGCCATGGTACCTAATAAATAAAATAAATAATTATTATTTTAAAACATTTAATTGTAAAAATTTAACTTGCTTTTTTCAGTTGATAAATCAGCATAAGCTTAAACGACAAATTAGATTAAAATAATAATAATAATTACCAAAATAATAAAATAGGATAAAATATACCAACATGGCTGTTTACCTAAAAACAACAAATACTTTATTGAAAATTAAAATACATTTCAGGTAAACAGACATTCGGTCGAAGACCTAATTTACAAGTATTTTAGATCAACATCTTGTATTTTCAAGTAGAATAAATATATTTTATTTCAATTAATTATTTTAATAAACTTGTAAATAATTTTGTACATTTTTCATATACAGTCTTCGCCAAAATTAACTCCCAAGCCTAAACACAGTTTACTCAAATGTGCTTGGTCATATTAAGTTGAAATTTTTTTTACTACTATGGAATTATGGTAAGCACAAAACATAAAAAGGAATTTTAGAAATTTTAACTTGGTTTTTTATAACACATCAAAATTTGTACAACAAAATTTACCATGTTTATAAAAAATGTAAAATATACAAATTGTCTATTGCTAAAAATAATTAGATACGTGTAATTTAATTTTTTAAAATTTTGACATGGAGCAATTTTGACCAGTACTACAAGTCTATAAATGCAATATTTGTAACTCATACAAATTGAACATTCTTGGTTGTTTTTATTTGGAAAAATTTCTATTATCTTAACTTTTGAATATTAATTTTAATTATAATATAAAATTTTTTAAAAATATTTACTAGAAACATTTCAAAAATAAAAACAAATTTTAAGTGAGTTTATCTATCATTTCTCTCTTAAATGCAACTCACATTAATTTATTGTAATTTATAACAATTTTGTCTTATTTTGTTACAGTAATTTTGTTTTTATTTTTGAAATGTTTCTGGTAAATATTTTTAACAAATATTATATTATAACTAGCATTAATATTAAAAGTTAAGATAATAAAAATTTTTCCAAATAAAAACAACCAAGGATGTTTAATTTGTATGCATTACAAATATTGCATTTATAAACATGTAGTACTGGTCAAAATTGCTCCATGTCAAAATTTTAAAAAATTAAATTACACGTATCTAATTATTTTTAACAATAAACAATTTGTATATTTTACATTTTTTATAAACATGGTAAATTTATCTGTACAAATTTTGGTGTGTCATAAAAGACCAAGTTAAAATTTCTAAAATTCCTTTTTATGTTTTGTGCTTACCATAATTCCATAATTGTAAAAAAATTTCAACTTAATATGACCAAGCACATTTGAGTAAACTGTGTTTAGGCTTGGGAGTTAATTTTGGCGACGACTGTATATTTGACATTTTTATTTGGTCTGTTAAACTGTTACAACACAATTTAGTTAAACGTAAATTGCATTTTATAGTTTTCAATAAACAGCCATGGTAATTATATTTATTAACAATTTAATAAAATAAATAATACCAATAAATGTTGTAAAATATTTGTTACTAAAATTTTTACTTACCATTTTTAAGTTGATATAGCAACATTAGCTTAAATGATAAATAAATATTTTTTTAAATGATTACAAATGTAATTATTGTAAATATCTGATTAATTTGGGAATTAAACATTTTAATAAAAGTTTAAACATATTACTATTATATAAGTAATGAAAAAATATTTATACAGTATAAAAATATTAATATAAAGTTTTGGTTATTTTAAAATTAACAAAAATATATTTAAAACAATATAAGTTATTGTATAAATATTTCAAAATAAATATGTTTATAAATATGTTGTCATATATTTATTTTTAATATGAAATAACAATTGGAGAGAGTGAGTGAGTGAGTGAGTGAGAGAGAGAGAGAGAGAGAGAGAGAGAG
>JAQFXP010004601.1:0-10421 GCA_034693685.1 Belba bartosi
ATTTTTAAACTTGAATTTATATAAATTATTTTGACTTAAAACAAAAGTTTAAAATACTAAATAAATTAAATGACTCTCAGTTTTAAATTAACTAACTAATATTTATCTATATATTTATATAACTCAAGTTTAATATTGATTATAAAAATTTAAAATAAAAAACTTTTGTAATTTAGAGTTAGAAAATTTAAATATGATTAGAATTATTATTTGATCTAAAACAAAAGTTTAAAAATAAAAAATGTACAAGCGAAACTATTTATAAGTTTGGTTAAATATCAAAATTCGTGTCCCTTTTTGAATATGGTTGACTGTACATATGAAACTGTCTGTATGGTTTAAGTACTGAAACAAATATAAGTTTTTAATTTTTAATAACAAATAATTAAAGTTATATTTAAATTCAAAATTAATAAATTTCAATAAAATTATTTAAAACTTATAATCATTTTATCCTATTTTTACTTTAAACTTTTGTTTAATCAAAATATTTGTTATAAAAACAAGTTTTAAAAACATATTTTAAGTTCAATAATATTTTAAAACTTAATTTGAGCAATATACAAGCTATACTATCTTTAAAATCAACATATTTTTATTTAATAACAAAATTTTTGAATCGTTTCAAATTACAACTTCTGTACAAATTTGAACATATAAATAAGTATAAAATATAATTTTATTAATATGTTACTATATTTACATTTATACTAAATTTACTATATTACATGTTATCACATAACATTGAATTAATTGAGATAATAAATATTTTATAACAAAAAATTTAATAAATTTTAAAATAAAAAACATTTAAAATAAATCAACACTTTTTTCATGTCTAAACATAACATGTTTAAATTTTTTATGTCTATTCATTAAATAATCTTTAGTTGATCTAAAATAATAACAGCAGAATATATAAAAAATACTAAATTGTAAAATTTTTAAATGATAAATTCTATAGATTAATTAATTTAATTATTTCAGCTGTTATTCATTTTAATGTCAAACAATGCATTGTTTTTTCAATTGAATGTTTTTACTGTAAATGTTTAAATCAAAATAATTGTCACGAATCTAGTTTAATTCTACAATAAATAACTACTAATCTATTAATTTAAATTAAACAACTTAACTAAAATAAAAACAATAAATTAATAAGAGTATATTTTAAAATTTTAACTTTAACTAATTAAACTAGTATTAATTTAAGTTAATTTAATCTAATTACAGCAATTTTAAAATATTTTACTTAAAAATATATTTAACATTTGTTAAGAGTCTTTATTTTAATAAAGTTTAAAATATTTAACAAATTTGATTTCTAAGTGCCTTTTGAATTGTGTTTGCTTGTATAAATCTGATTAAATGACTATTTATAAGTTTAAAAAGTAAAAAAATTTAAAGTAAACTTCTATCCCTACACATTCCTTGGCTTTCTGTGGCATTTGAGTAAATATTGAAATATAAATATAAATTTAATTCCAAAGCTTATCGTAGATAACCAAATATATTTTTATGTCGAATCACCCTATTGTTCAGTAAATAATTTAATAAATGCTTGAATAAAAACTTCTGTTAAACAGACAGTTACTGCAAAATCTGATTTATCAATTTGAGTTATATTAATCAATCTTGTTTATAATAAAAAATTGTTTTATTTTTTTGCAAATCTGTATTTTTAAACAAAATATACACATTTTTGTATAATAATAATTATAGAAATGTTAGGAATAAGATTGAATATTTTTCTAATTATTTTTATTTCAATCAGTTTCTTATACTCAGCACAAGAGCTCAATGACGACGATTGGAATTACAATAGTATTAAGTTGTTAATTAAGACAAAATAAATAAAACATATTATTTATACTTAAAGGTCAAAGTGATTGGAATTCACACTTCAAGATGTGTAACGGATCGCATGAATCGCCGATAAATATCGACACAACAAAAGTCAAAATTGACCGCAAAATGAAAATTGGGTTTCATCACTATGAACATTTGTTTCATAAGAGTCGAGCTCAGAATAATGGACACACAAGTTTGTTCTAGATAATTTAATAATGTGTTTTTTAAATTGAAATAATATCAACGTTTATTCAATTGAAAAGTTCGAGTCTTTTTACATAAGAATCCTCGAAATGAGATGCCGTTTCTGACCGGCAGTGCCGTTAATAACGAAAAGTTTATTTTGGATTCGTTTCACTTTCATTGGGGTTTAAATGATTTTAATGGTTCCGAACATTCGGTTAATAATGTGAAGCGATCTGCAGAGGTCTGACAATTAATAGATTAGCCATAAATAAGATAATAATGACAATAAATTCTTATTTTAAACTTAAGCTGCATTTAGTTCATTGGAATAAAATCTACGGCAATATGAGTAACGCAATGGACAGGGAGGACGGGCTGGTTGTGGTTACGGTCTTTATTGAGACAAAAGTTATTACAGATTTTGGTGTAATTAAGACAAAAGTCAACAATGAAGTACTCACTCCAATAGTCAATGTTTTGCCACATATTCGTAATTTTGGTAAAAATAGTCGAATCAAAGCTCCACTCGAACTAAGGGCTCTCTTACCGAACAACACCGAATTGTTCTACAAGTACCAAGGCTCATTGACAACCCCACCCTGTAGTGAGACAGCTACTTTTATTATATTTGCAAATCCAATTTATTTCAACGGAAAACAGGTATTTATTATTTTTGAAATAGAAATTCTCAAATAAATATACTAAAAATTATCCAAATTCTAAGAATTTCCCTTGTCACAATTCAAAATTATGAAACATTTTTAGAAGCTCTCACAACGCCTTTCAATTAGAGGCAAATTCTTATTTTTAATTTTGTCCATTGATTTAAATCTAATTTATTTAACTAAATCAATAATACAACATGAAAGTTTAAATAAGAATAAAAACAGTAAAAATATGAACAAATTTTTATCATAGCCCTGGCCAAAACTTAACAAAATTTACCCTTTTTACTTCTGTAATTTTTCTGAGCTAGCCCAATTTAAGACATTTCTCAATTTATTAAAAACAAAAAATTCCTTAAATTTGATAATAATTTACTTTAATTCAACTAAAAGTTATCGCATTTCCGTCGCATAAACGGCGAACCCATCAATGGTTTGGTCCGACAGTTGACACACAATACTAGAGAACAGATGCCAATCAATGACCGCATAGTTTACGTCTCGGACCCATATTCCGATTCAAACACTAACATCAAATAAACCAAACAATTCAAATAAAACTTTTTATTAAATCGAAATTAATACAAATGTGCTTAAACTCCATTTTAGAGCATGTTAAAAATTTGTTACAATTGTTTTACAACAAAAAATCTATTTGTGATTAAATAGATATTTATGAATAATTATAATTAAATTAATAAGTATTAGAAAATTATTAATAAAAATTAGACTCAAAATAAGCCCAAATATTAAATGAGTCAATAATTAATTGCTTAAAAAGTAACTGAATATTAATGGTCGGTATCTCAGATCAAACTTAGAGTAGAGTTTAATTAAAAACTATTTTTGCGCTTTTGGCCGCTTTTGTAAAAAATTGTTGTTTTGCGAGACATTGGTCTGCAGTCGGTTCGGACAGATATGGCGGTTATGGATGTGCGACAATGCGTTGGTTCGGGTTTCGGATATATACTTACAGTCCCTATAAGAGCAAACAAAACAAAACAAAAATTGATTAAAATAAAGAACTAATTCAAATCAAAAATTCAAAAAAGTACGCACAAGTACTTGCACGGGTAGAGCCACTTGTCGGCCATAGACACTTCGCCTCTATATCTCCGAATGTGGTCTAAATCGCAAACACCACTCGATTTGCGGCCTTTAATACCGAAACCGCAGATATGATTGCGTTTGTGAACGTCCAACAGATTCTGACTTTTGAACTGTTTGTCACAGTTCTCGACATCGCATTTGAAGACTACATGAGTCGACTCAATGTGCGCTCGAATTTGTTTAATGCTTTTCACATAGAATTTACAATCGATTTGATTGCAGAAGTAGTTCGGCTCTCCATTGATGTACTTCATGTCAAAAGCGGTCGCATTTCCAGCGCTTTGTTTCGATTCATTAGACTTTTGCGAACTCTTCTCAATATTATTGGCATTTGTTTTGACTCTTTTGACGCTATTTTCAGATCTATTCAATGAATGACTTGACTTTTGTGCCACTCTTTTATCTCTATTGGTATTGACTGCATAGTTAGGCGTTCGGATTGACCCCAAATGTAGTTTCAAAATGTGATCATTTATTTTGTCCGTAAATTTCGTTACATATTTGCAATCATTACTAAAAAAATAAAAGCATTTATTCATTAAATTAATCCTTAAATCAAACATAAAATACATTACTATTTGCATAAGTGATAGTCGACGCCTTCAAACACTTTTATTTCAATCCATTTCTTACAATCAGATTCAGTATTGAGTTTCACTTCAGGCTTATCAGAGCTCTTCAATTCAGTGTTCCGTTCCGTTTGTACTCTTGTTTTTGGAGATGTTTCGTCAGTTTTAGCCAAATTTTCTGTTTGTCTCTCAAATCGATTCAATTTCGGTCTCGAAATCGTATGCTTCGACTCAGTAATGCGTTTCTGTTTGTCTTTATTGAACAGATTTTTTGAACTTTTAGTCCGAACTCTAACCTCTGGTCTGTATCGGCAAAACATATTATAATGTTTGTTAAGCTCGGCCTCAGTCGCAAAGTGTGCTCTACATTCAGTTCGACGACAAATGTGTACTTTTCGGTCGTTCTTCACAAGCATTGCATTGAGAGGAATGTCAGCCATACGGGTGTCGGCACTGTATTGAACGCATTGTGCGATTTGGTTCTTCCATTGATCGCTATTACGATAGGGACAGACGTGTTGGTTATGGATATGGCGTTTGATGCCATTCCTCTGAGTGGTAACAAAAGTACAGCCATTCCACAGACATCGGGAGGCCTTCTGGTTGTTGGGCAGTATCACCGACTGCTTGTACTGAAGCAGATATTCATTACGACAGACGCCGAACACATTCTTCTGATAGCCATAGAGCCCGAAGTTGCAAATGTGGTTCTTCTGGTGCTCTCGCCATGAGTTTGGGGTTCGAAATATCTTTTCACAATTGGGTTGAATGCACTTCAAATAGAAGCCAATGTGTTGGCAGTGGATGTGGTGCGCGATCTCTTGTGAACGCCGGGCCCTATACGTGCACTTCTGGTTATAGACGCAGTAGAAGTACTTCTTGCAGTCCTCGACCCCTAACCGGATGTATTGCTTCAGTTTCTTATAACTACCCATACCTTTCAGACTCAGGAGTACATTGTTTTTGGCGACATTTACGTCAATTAGAGGCCGACCTATCGGTTGACTCAACAGATCTGATCTGTTTTTATATGACTTGTCGTTAACGACATTTGATTCACTATTTGTTCGAATGTTTGACTCGATTTTCATTTTGTTTTTCTTGTGTTTGTGTCTGTATTGGAGATTATGAGTGCTTTCAGCTAATGGCGTCTCCGGAAGATAATTGTCTGTAATCTCGAGTTTGGTATCCATCGGCAGTATTTGATCCCAGAGCTCACTCTCGCTCGGAATTACTGTTTCATTTCGATTGCTTTCTCTTAAATGTCTTTAAAATACAAAACTTTTAGCAATTATTGTAAAAACATATTAAAAACGGAATACCTTTTGATGTGTTGTTTGATTACAATCTTGAGATGTGAACCGAAGCCACAGTTCGGAAAAGCGCACAAAAGTTTGTCTCTTCCCTCAACTTCCTTCAGTTCGACCCATTTCTCCCAATCATTGTCCGCACAATCAGTCCATTCAGTCTTCACTTGATTGCCATTAAAGTCGTCATTTGATCCATTCATGTCATCCGTTATCGGCTCTTCTTTTATCCGAACCAACGGTTCATTTGCATTGATTACCATTTGATGACAACTGTTCCCTTCGTCGGACGTCTTGTCATTAATGTCTTTCAAACCTTCGGTCAAATGAGTCATAGTTTTAGTTAAAAGTGATTTAAATAACGAAATAAAAGCAAATAATTGCAAAATACCGATCGGTTTGTCTTCATCCAAGTGTTGTCTCAAGTGTTCAATCATTTCGGACTCAAATCTCTCGATTTGGTCGCAATCACTGTATTTGCAAACAAACCATTTAACCGAATTCATATCAAATGACTCATAGAGTGAACTCAAGTCCAGATCCAAACCATTCGTTGTCTCAGATCTAACTATTTGTCTGTACTTCGGGTCGAAGTCACTGTCATTGCTACTCATTGTCAGTCTTTAAGTCATCAATAGCTGAGTCAACAATATATTTGAATTCAATCCTTAATCGCAATTAAGGCTTAATTTGGTTTTTATTTCAGTTAAATGTGTCTTAAAATTGCGCTTAAAATCAAAATTGTTTTTATTGACTAAACGTTAAATAAATGCAATAAAATATGTAATCGACTTAAGGGTTGATTACTTAATTGCAAACTGTTTTTATTGAGTCAATTGAAATGATAAATATTATATTATATTATATTATTTATTTTATTGGTATTTGATATAAATAAAACAATTATTTTAATCAAACTTTAAAATACTTTATTTTCTATATTTAAGTTATATAATATTTAAAACACTCTTTAGTTAAATAAATAATTTTATTTTTGATTTGTTTTTCAGATAGAAATGATAGAAGATGATTTTTGCTGATTTTGCAGCTATATACATGTATATTTTACGGCTATTTTATATTATGCATAAACTAGCAATTCTGCTTTTTAAGATTAAACAAGATTTCTTTAAGTTCAAAAAAATATATTAATCTATTGCCACATTCTCTATGCTAAAAGTCAATGGTGTCATCAAATTAGTCTCAAATTAAACTGCTATATAAATCAATATTAATATTAGCCTGGATAGTTTGAACTTTAGAATTGGGAAAATTATAAGTTTGTGCTAAAAATAATTGCCATAAAATTGTTTAATTTTAGTTTCGACTATGTTATTTCAAATTGATTTATGGATTGTAAAACTTCTTATTATTTTTTCCCCATTAATAATTGATGAGTAGGATGCTAATTTATGTAAATAAATTTTGATGTTAGTGCCTGAATTTAATTTCAAGGTTATTTATTATTGATAATTATTTATTATAAATTATTAACAAGACTTATTGGTGTGACCTTAATACATTTACGAAAGTAGATTTGCAAAATCTTTAATGCTAAATCCTCAAACCGATGTTTTATTGCTTAAATCTGAATTCTATTATCTAATGAGGGATTAAGAGATTTGATTTTTCATCCGTTATTAATAAAAAAAATTCTGTTAAAAAACGCGGGTGGTGGAAAAGGGAATAGGCGCCAACGCAAAATTATATATACATTTCTTTGAAAAAGTATTTAAAAAATAAACATGTTTTAAATTTTTTAAAATATAATAGTTTTAATTTAAAATGAAATTTTTACATATTATTCAGAATTTAATTATAAAATTAGAAAGACTACAAAATAAGTATAAATAGATATTATTTAAAAACATTTATAATTTAAAGTTTTATGTTGTTATCAATTAATGCATTTCTTAATAACTAAATTAATTTTTCGAAATATTATTAAATTTGAAACTTTCTAGATCGTTTCAAAATTTTGCAAAATAAAAGTGAGAGAAACGCAACAAACTATATTAATTAAAAAAAATAAGTTAAGCTTTTAAAAAAAAATAAGAATAAAATGAGCAAGTTTATCAGGGATTGAGAAGGTCGACCGAGTCATGAAAGATTAGGGAAGGAATTTTATACAACAACATAATCTGCCGGCCTTTTATAGCCTTTGACAGCATGCAAATTTTATGGGATACTTTTGCGGACCAAATGACAGGGAAAATATATGCAAAATTTTAAAATTTGGGGATTTTTGGATTATCTTTTCTCAATTTCTAAAGTCTATATTACTTACTTCATAGCATTTATTTGAATTAATAACGAATAACTTCCAACATGAAAACCCAACTCTTCTTTTGCCACTTCTTTCAATTGATGACATTAACTAAAAAACAAACTATATATAAATTAACAAATAATTTTAAAAATTAGTTTCAAATAACTTTTAATTTAATTATTATATTGTAATCAGATATATTCTTTTGTCGAAATTGTGAAATAAATAACCGATTTAATAGTTTATATGATTTATTCGCTTCGGAATTGACTGACGAAGCCGTGAATAATACAAATACAAACATTAAAAAAATTAGAAAAAACAAATAAATCCAAAATAGTTTGAGAATTAGAGGCATTGGTTTGAACATAACTACAATTAATAAAAAAATGTCAAAACTTCCAATACTGAGCCAAAACAATAGCAGGAATTTAGACCAATAGCTGGTATTGTATTCATTAATCTCTCGATATATTGAATAAAAAGATTGAATAATATTTGGAATTTTATTGAATTTATTTTTTCTAATTATTAAAATATTTAATAATTTTATTTTAATTTTTAAATAATAACTTAAAAAATAGAAATAAAATACTTGATATATGAAAAAACTAGTCGTATAATGGGCTAATAAAGCATAAATCAAAGAATGTGGAATGCCAACAAATATTGCTTCAAACAATTGGCAATAATAAGTGAATGGAATTAAAATAAATAAAAACCCATTTATGAAAACCACCATGTCGCAATTTAGATTAACAATTCTTAAAGTACAATTTGTTTTGTTAATCAATTTCCTGATTTGTTGTTCATCTGTGAGACCTATACTAATAGGCGAACGCAAACCCGACATCATTTCAAACACTGCAAGAAATGTCGGTTTTATACCATTTCTGTAGTTATAGTAAAACATAATTAGAGAACAAATTGAAAAATATATGAATAGGTTAGCGCAAATATTATAATAAAAAATTATATTATAAAAATGCGAAATATCACCCAAAATTATAGTCAAAAATTTATATTTATCATGTATAAATATAATTATAATATTTTTAATAAAATGCGTAATCAATACAATTAACACAACAATAGGATTGTGTATTAGAGATTTTTTTTGAATTGAATTAATATTTTGATCGTTTGTCGTAAAACATAAACCAATTCTAAACAAATGATTTTCAACTGATTTAATAATCAGATTCTGAGGCAAACATTTTTTTATATCAAAAGTTTTCATAATTTTATTTAAAATTAAATGCTTTAATAATATTATAAACTAATGAAAATTAAATTATATTATGAAAACATATCAATTAGTAATAAATGATTAATATTTTTGCTAAAAATAAACTAAAATTCATCAAAAATATAAAATTAAATGCAAGCGTCGCGCAAATTAAATATTTTATAATATTTAATGTGAATAAACTATCACATTTTATTGATCAATTATAATTTATAATTTTTTAAAAACAATTTAGAGTAATAAAAATTTGATAATAAATTTAATGAATAAACTAAAAGATAATTTTAATGTTTTTTTGTCTGAGAAAAACTTTAATTATATTAAATTATTATGAGTATTCTATGTTATCAAGTCGTTTGCAAGTTATTATATGTATAAACACTATTAATTTTATACTTGTACATTTGCTGGGTTAGCCAAATAATAGGCAAAATAATTTTTTTTAATTTTGAAACGGAAAAAGTTACCCCTTATATATTTTGGTGTCCGACAAAAACAGTTAGTCAATTTATTGTGAATTTTCTTTTTGGTTAAAATTAAAACTTTTTTAATTGAGTATAATTTCAATTTAAATTCAGTTAAATTTTTACAAATCCTATTTAAATTTATTTTGAATTTATTTAAATCAAATTAAAATAACAAAAAAATGTGGTCCATTTTACTCTCTTCCACTTTAATTTTTTTTTAATTACCAGTTTACTTTTAGCTTTACGCATAAATTGATCGATTTAATTAAACCTGCTTAATTAATTTGCCATTAAGAAAAGACTAAATGAAATAGCACAAAACTAGAGATGTAGAATAGTAATAAAATTAAATTTTAATATAAACATTGAATCAATGTTACTTTGTTATATTGATTATACTTTGTTATAATCAATGTTACTTTGCTATATTCAGATATTTAAAATTAAAAGAGAAAGGTGCAGTTTCACAAATTTTGTTAAATTAAGTTGAGGCCAGAGTTCGCGCAAACCTATTGTTATAATTGTTTTGCTCTCTCTCCCTCTCTCTCGCGCTCTAAAACATATACTTTCGATTCGTATCAATCGATTCCATTCATTCAAATGATTATTCTTTTTCTGTTCGTTTGAATCTTTCGATTCAGTATTTTAACCGAAATTTGTATTCAATTCGTTTCTCTCTTTTTTAAATAAAGTGTTCTTTTGTTTGCCGTTTCGGCCCTAAACTGATTGCTCTTCCTTTGCCTCAATT
>JAQFXP010004602.1:0-10420 GCA_034693685.1 Belba bartosi
ATATTAATTTAAATAAGTTTTGATTTGATTATTGAAACAATAGTTGAATTCACGAGTGTTTTGCTATTATGTGATTCTAAACCGCTTTTAATTGCATTTCTTTATCTCTATTAATCTTTAACTCTACCACTGCAAATTTTTGTAGAATTGCAAATGTTTTAAAAACTTAAAGAAATTTTTATTCTAACCTATCTACTTTTTTTTAAAATGGCAAAAAACAAAAATTTTACTTTTGAGAGACTCAAGTTAAATTAAAATTTAACAGTGTTAAAATTAAAAAATAAAATTTAGATTTTTAATATAAAGACTACTTAAATGAACTAATAAAATGGTTTACTTGAAATTTTGAAAATAAAATTAAAAATATTTAAAAATAACTGTTGAATAAAAAAACAAGAATACTTTCCGCTACACCTGATAAGTACGTAAGTACGTGTGCCTAAAGGCTTTGTCTCACATTTTATCAAATGGTCTAATTAATCTTATAAGTACATGTACCTAAATGTGAGGAAATACAATGTATGTTAATTTTATGTTATTGCAAATACAGAATTAGATAAACTTTATAAAGAATTTCCTTTAGAATCACTCTAAACAAGAGATGGTAAAGAAGAAATTGACTAAACTTTCTTGATCCAATAAATGTTGGAAATTATCCTCTAAAGTAGAACAAACAAAATAATAAAACCCTTTTTCTTAATTTAAATATACATTGTATATATATTTATTTTAATTTGAGTTTGTCAATTAAAGGTTAAGACCAGTTTAATAATAATAATAATTTTATTTTGCTTAAAAACAGTGCTCGCTTAAAATATGACTTGCTATATTCCTAGTCATACAATGTTTAGTAATCAATACAATATCTTTTATACAAATATGTTTGACAATTGGTTAAGATTAAGAGTAAAATCAATATTATTTTGGTGTTTTATTGGTAAAGAGTTATATAAATTTTTAGCAAATATAAACAAGCAAATATTAATTCTTGTATTTATAATAAATATATCATTTTTGGTTCTATTGTTTCTTTTGAATACAAAACAATTTTTTCTATTATTAAAAATTTTATTAAACCTATTAATTGTTTTACAGATTTTAAATTTTTATATCTCTTCTTACTGTTAGTGGCATAAAATTGAATTTAAATTCTGTCTTTCTATATAATTAAGATTAATTAAACCCTTTTTAAAACAAATATATTTAGTAATCCTTTTCTAGTTTAAACATATTTTGATTATTTATTATATAAAGTTTGCATATTTTATTTAAAGTAATATAAGTTTAATATAACAATAAAAATATTTTTGAAATATTAATATATTTTTTACAACAGAATTTCAAAATTCATCATTTTTAGCACATTCTGACATTACATGAAAAATTTTACAAAATATGAAAAATGATTTTTTTAAATCTAAAATAATGCCTAAGTTTAAATGGCTTTTAATAAATTTGTTATATAATATATACATTATGGTAATGTTTTCTTGCTTTATATAAATTGTCAATAATTTTGATATATTTGGATTTTGCTTGCACCAATTAGATGTAGAATCTAAATCTATTTGACGCAAATTTCTGTCATTATTGTTTTTATTAATTTTAATAATTACTGAGTCATTATTAAACTAAAGTAATTTATAGAATTTTAGCGTATTTTGTGTGTATTGGCTGTGAACTTTGAAGTTTTTTCCGGAGTTTTCTATAAAGTAGTAACTAGTGAGTATGGTGATGTTTTGAGACTGAAATTTATTAAAATTTTAAAACTTATATTAAATATAGTAAAATAAAAAATAACGTAGAATATAGTAAAGTCAAAAAATTAGTATTAAAATATAAGGATGAGATTATTCTGTCTATTATTGTATATAAATTAGAATTGCAATAGGAATAAAATCTTGTTTATTATTAAACAATTCAATAGTTATATTTAATAAAAGTTCCATTAATTCCAGTTTTTAGTTTTAAAAAACTTATAATAAGATAATAAGTTAAATGCATTTTTTAAATCAATAAATATTAATTTCTAAATAAACAAAATAAAAAATTACAAAAATGACTAATATATTTTTGTTTTAAAAAAAAATCTTCCTTTGCTAAAATTTAATATATTTTTTATATTAAAAATTTTTTTTTCTGTAATCGTAAATCTGAACCAGAATTCTTTTATTCTTGCTCTTATTTATCACATTTTACAATATAGTACTTGCTGTATTTTATGCCAAAATAAATTTTAGTTCTAAAAAATATCAAGTAAATCATATTTATTTATATTATGTTATTTATATTTAGAGTAAATGTATGTTTATAACATGAACTTTTTTGAAACATTCTCTGTAATTCTCTGATTCAATAAATTTGATTAAAAATATTCTGTAATAAATAATAAAAATAAGTTCTAAAAACTAAATTTAATAAGTTTAACATAAACATTATTTTTATTTTTATTCAATTAAGTTTGATTGTTATTAATTTTAAATTTTGTAATTTAAGGCTAATCACAACAAACTTTTCAGTTTAGTTTAGTTGTCAATTAAATAATATTATTTATAATAATATGATAAAGTAATTGATAACTTTTAATAAATTATTAAATATTTAACAATACTTTTATACAAAAACTTTAGTAAAATAAAATAAATTCTAAGGGAGTATAGAAATACTAGCAACATAATTTGCAATAATTTATTATTATTGTTTTTGCAACATTTTATTGCAAAATATATCAATACTTTTATTATAACTATAATACTTATACTACTAGATATATAGAAAATAATTCAAATAAATTTGATACAGAATACTGCTTACGGGTTAGAAACAGAATTATTCTTTCAATATATTAACAGAAAAGCTAATGCAAAGCAAGCCATAAGTTATGACTACAAGTAATAAACTTTATTTTTATGTTATAATTCTTTTCAATAAATATTATTAAATATAATATTTATTGAATGCATATTATGATGAAAATAACAATAAATAAATAAAAATTTAACTAATTATAACAATAAAATTTGTTTTTATAAAGAAATTAAAAAATAATCCTAATTTGTCAAAGGTAAATTGGTAAATACGATTTAAAATTTTGTTGTTGTTGTTATCAAGAGTGACTTTTTTCAAAACTATAAACAAAACAAATTAAAATTTAATTTTAACAAAAAGCGCAATTTTATTTGGATTTTTTAATATATCAGAAAAAAAAACTGCAATATAAGACCAGAAATGGGTTTTATGTGAAATTACAATGTACATTGCTATATAATTAAAATTTCCTGTACTCAAGATAATTGTCAACTAATTTTTAAGTCAGCATAAAAATTATATTTTTGCAAGCTTAATTATTAATAACTTTAATATATTGCAACAATGTATTTTACAGTTTAAAATAAAAATTAAATAATAAGACTTTTAAATTATTTTTATAGCTTACAATACACCTAAAATTGATAAAAATGTAAAATTATATTTTTACAAAATTTAAAATTAGTTAAGTTTTTCTAATTTTAAAAAACTTTTTTAGCATTTGGTCGGCAAAATAAGTTTTCTTCTTATGACTTATTGGTCGCCGAAATTTAATTTTTGGCCAAATTTATAAAATTATCTTTATTGATGTTAAATCAGGTTTAAATTTAGTTAAATTAACTAAATTCCGTCAAAATTTGATTTAATTTTCTTTAAATTGCATTATAATTATATAGGTTTTTGGCCAAATTTAG
The DNA here is from genome assembly GCA_034693685.1 of Belba bartosi. NCBI lineage: Eukaryota > Metazoa > Arthropoda > Arachnida > Sarcoptiformes > Damaeidae > Belba > Belba bartosi. The sequence continues at coordinate 3,723 of JAQFXP010004602.1, forward strand.
AAATTTTTTACTCTAATTCTTTCTCCCCCTAAATTGGTCGACTACCTAAAACTTTAATCTTAATCAATTATTTATATACATTTATAATGAACAAAATATTAAAAACTATCATAGTTAAAGTAAATGTTATAGTTTATGTTAGGTTAGGTTAACATAACTTAATTTAAATATTTTGTGCTAAAGAGTGCAAGTACAAGGCTAATTTATAAATTATAAATAAAGGTGTAACTTTGAATCAAAATTTAGATTATTAAATGTTTTAGAAACACAGAAAAAAACTTTTTAAAAAAAGTTAAAGATAGTAATGTTGAGATTTTTAACATCAAAAATCATAATAACAAAATCGTAATATCGAAAATTATACCATCGAAAATTGTAATATAAAATAAGATTTTTGATTTTCAACATTACAATTTTTTATTTTTAATATTAAGATTTATGTCATTGCTAACATTACTTACAATGTTGTAATTCTCAACATTACTATTTTTAACTTATTAAAATTTTAGGTTTCTCTGTGTTTCTCAAACATTTAATGATTGAAATTTTGATCCAAAGTTACCCTTTATTTATGAAGCGCCTAAATTAGTGTTTTGCTGCAATACACAACGCGATTGCTTTATATGAGCAATACTGTTTAGCATAAAGAATTTGAAATATGTTAATTTTTAATAATTTGTAAATTTAATTTAATTAATTTTAAAAATTTAAAATTTTTTATTTAAATATTGTTTAATTTATATATATATATTTATATTTAATCATCAAAACATTTGCATTTTTTGCAAAACCCAGATATTTCAAGGTTAAACAAAGAGCAGAGTTAACCAAGATTGAGTAAGTCAGAGAAGTAAAATGATATTTTAATCTTTAAAAAAGTAAAATAAACATTTTCCCATTATTTTTTGCAATTTAACCCAATTTAATTTTGTAAGATTTAACTGAAATTAATGCCAATTTATAAAATAATTTCTAATTGTAACCATAAAATTTAAAACTTGCCTGCTGTAGAAACGGATATTTATATGTCAAAATATATTTGTGCGGCAGGCAAAAGTCAATGGGGTATCTTTTCGCGGACTAAATGCTGGGGGAAGGAAAGTAAATTTAAATTTTCAAAATTAGGGGAATTTTTGCCTGATTCCCAACTTCACGATCTCTGATATTTTCTATAGCTATACTTCTTTCTGCTTTTGTTAATCATGTTTAACCCATTTGTTTGTTATTTGATTTAATTGAATTAAATATTTAAAAAATTTGATATTATTTATATTAATAATTTTTTATTAATACTATAGTTAAATTGTATAGATAATAGACACTTTTTAGAATGACAAAATTCTTTTGTATTGTAGCTCAACATAAATGTATGCATTAGAATAGGATATCAGTTATATAACTATTTGCAAAAGAATATCAAAAGAAAATCGATTGCATTCAAATAAAAAATAATCAATAAATAAATTTAAGTATTTTTTGCGCATAAATTAGATTACAATAGTAAATAACTCTAAAACGTGAACTCTAAACATCTAATTTTACAGTAGCTTTCAAGTGTTAATTAATTTAAAATAATTTTAGTAAACAGTAATTACAAAATTATTTATTTAAAATTTTAATGTTTAATTATATGTTTTTAATAGCTTTTAATTACATTTATAATCAAAAACAAATTTAATTTAAAATTTATTTATTAATATATTTAAAAATAAGTAAAGAATAGATTATGTGAAAAATATAAAATAACGAAATCTAAACACTTATGGCATTAATCGATTTGCATAGTTGGTTGAGCGCACAGTTTGCTTGAATGGCTCGAATGGCTCGATAGACACGTTTCTATTGATATCTTATTCCATTAAATCTAACAAAAAATGCTTATCTCAGACCAACTTCTGATCAATAATTTTAAAAATATTAAATCACTTCAAAAGTTTTTTAAATCATAATAAGCAGATATGGCCAAAAGGGGTGTAAAGAAAAAAACATATTTAAAATTTTTTAAGATTAATTGAATATTTATATACAGTGCGTCTTATTTTTGTATTTAAAAACTATAGCTAACAACATTTTATTAAATTAAAAAAATTAACCAATACAAGTATTTTTAATTTTCTAATACATATTTTGCATTTATTTTTTCAAACAAAACAAATAAATATTAGTAAAATAAAACCTGACATCATTGTAAGAATTAGCCTACACAATTAATTATTTAATTAAAATTCCAAATGCATACGCGTCTTATTCAAAACAAATAAAACAAAGATAATCAAAGCGGGCCAAGTCAGTTGCAAAAGTAACTAGAAGTAAGAAGGTCTCAACGGAGTGGTGGCAGAATAAAATGGAGATATTTTTTTATTAATTATGCATTTAACCTAATTTATACTCAACCTCGTCTTAATTTAAACTTAAAATTTTAGAAAAACACTAAAAACAACCGCAAAACATAGAAAAATAAAATATTTTTCTAATTAAAACTCAGAGATATTTGCCAATTTTTAAAGTTGGAGACTTAACTATACTCTTCCTAAATAATACATACAAGTGTTTGGCTGTTTTTTCAAAGTCATGTCATTTTAAATTGTTTGATTATTATGCGGCAAATAAACTTCTTCTCAATTATCAATTGCTTAAGCATTGCTTAAATTAATTATTTTATTTTTTTAATAATTGTCTTGGACATTGGCAATAATTAATTTAATAATAATCAAAATACAAATACAAGTAGTTTAGCTAAAAATTATTTGTTTAGTTTAAGCATGTTTTAAAATGCAATTAATTGTATTAATATTTATTAAATTATTATAATTTTTATTGTTTAAACAAAGATTTAAAATTTTTATTTATTAGTTATTTTGTTGCGTAAGAAAAGAATAAAATTAAGATTAAGTAACCGATTAATTATACACACTTTGATTGATTAAGTTTGTTTTAAAATATTAATTAAAATTAATTTAAGTAAACTCTCTTTTAATTAGAAAAAAGATAAAATAAATAATTTTTGTTTAGACTGAAAGCAAACCCAAAGTCTCCTGATATATAAGCAAAGAATATATGAACTGAGGTATCGGAAGACCAAATATTGATTGACTGAAATTTACTTTTGCGGAAATCTCAGGAGAATTGATTGCATGGATTGAGTCAAGAGATTCTACTCGAGAATACGTCTTTATTTCAGATCTTCTCTAATGACTAAACAAAACATGAATTCAACCCAATTTAATAAAATGTTTGATTTGAACTTATTTCTATTAAAATCACTTTTAATTTAATTATTTAGTTTAACCAAAAATAATTAAATAAAAATCACATTTTAATAATATAATCTCTAATTACTTGAATTTAATTAATTATTAATTATTTCCTTTTCTATATATTTCCGTTAATTATTCGCTAGATATGGCAATCATTTGACTAAATATTGATTAATTTTGTTAATGCGTTAATATAATGCAAACTTTAGTTTTTGAAAACATTATATTAAAATAACTACAACTACTGATAAATTTGAAGCAAATATTAATACATTTTTTAATTTACAAGAAGATAAAAATTTGTTTTAAAATGTACTATGACTTTTATAAATTAACAATTTTACAAAATAAATATGTAATTATATATTATCTAAATGACAAAAATATATTATTCTATCACTTGCACAGCAAGGCTTAAACATAAAAATTGTAAAAAATAATTTTTGAAATTTATATTCAATAATATAATCGCATTATATTAATTATTAATGCAATTTTATAAACTTTTATTTCTAAACTAAAAAAAATCTTTAAATCAAATAATATTTGTATTAACAACAGAGCTCTAAGGCATTGCAAACTTTTCTTACAGTTCGTCGATTAAAAATCTTAATTTTAAATTCATTTTCTGTGCCTTTTAGTGCATTTCATTCATTATTCATATTTTTGTCGGAATATTCTGATTTCGAATTTATCGATGCAATGAAAAAATCATTTTTCACTTCAGAATTGTTTTGTTTGCATTGATTCAAAGAAAGATTGATATTCTCTATCGTTTGCTTATTATCATATTCTTACTTCAGTTTACGCTTTAATCAATTCATTCGATAAAATGATTAAATTCTAATGAAATTCTAATTAAATTAAAGTTTAAATAACATTTACTGTCGTTAAAGTCAAAAATATTTAATTAATTTTATACTAAATTAAAAATAATTTTATTCATGAATTGAGTTTATGCAAAATATTACGTTAATTAGTTTAGAATCAAAAATAAATTATAAACAAGTTTATATTTAAAAAATTTTCTAATCAAAAAATAATCTGTAAAATAAATGCTTAGTTTTTGATTTTAAAAAATTGCGGTTTATATCAAAAACATTACATAAGTTGTATAAAAGTATTTTTGGTCTAAAAATGATTTGTTTGTTAAGTTAATAACTGTCAGTATTTCAATCTCTTTGAATAAAAATAGAGAAAATTTATTCTATATTTTTAAAAATCGTATAAAAAATAAATGAATCTTGATATTCTAAGATTTGATGCGGTGTTAGTGTAGTTTAGAGTAAATTCAAAGTTTTTGTTTAATAATTAATTTATTGGATTTCCATTCCCGGGTGAGTTTATAATAAATGTATTTAGAAAAGAGAGGCATCGCTTAGATTCCGATTCTATATTCATATCATTGCTAAACATTCGAAACACATGCTATGCTATCAATGCTATCAATGCTATCGATATATCTTTTAACGCAATCTTTTAGAATTAGTTAGACTTTAGATGAGAATGAAGTTTAATATTTGATTTGAATGCATAGGACTTACCGCTATTTTACGTTATTGAGAGAAGTGTATTGTAAAGGAGAAGCATATGTTTTAACTGATATAAAAAGCAATACATAATTTAAAAACGATTTTAAATGATTTTTGAGAAAATACTATAAACACTATCGCATACTATCGCACATCAGAACACATCAAAGGAATTCAGTATAGAGTGAGAGAAACATTGAGTATTGAGTCAGTCCTGTTGTTGCTTCAGAGGCTTTGTATTCAATGTGAGCTCTATTTTACTTATCATTCAAATGCAGGAAAAGCTATAGAAATACAGTAGAAATAGCAGAGGAATACCGAATACAAGTATTGATTTCTTGCTTATCATAACTAAACGTTCAAATGTTTTTCACTCCGAGTCTTGAGTCGTGCGCACACTTTCATTCGCTATATGAGAACTCATCTCAAATAGAGAGGGCACAGGCAGACCACCAGACACGAGAGCCATACCAACTGAGGCTGAGCTGCAGAGAGAGACCAACGAAAGCATAGAGAGTTAGGAGAGAGTGAAAGGAGAGAGAACAGGAGAGAGAGAGAGAGAGAGAGAGAGAGAGCAGTAGTGAGAGAGAGAGCAGTAGTGAGAGAGAGAGCAGGGAGAGAGAGAGGAGAGAGAGAGAGAGAGCAGTAGTGAGAGAGAGTGAGCGGTAGAGAGAGAGAGAGAGAGAGAGAGAGAGAGAGAGCGGTAGAGAGAGAGAGAGAGGAAAGAAGAGAGAGAGAGAGAGGAAGCAGACAGACAGAGAGACAAAACATAATCTTCCTCTCCCTGTCCGCTCTTCTAAACGCAATTCAAAACATTCGAAACACTAATTCAAATCGAAATTATTGTCTCAAACCTATGACCGAAACTGCCAAAAGAGAGTCATTTAAACAAACATTGAATTAATGATGATTTGGTTATTTGGTTTCAACATTAATTAAGTAATGAAAGTAATAGACGAGTCGTGACTTGAATTAGTGGTTTCTTAATATTTGAATTCCAAAAATATTGTATTATTGCCTTTTCATATAAAACGGATTCCGTATTCTATTATAACATAAACATCAAATGAAAGGAATTGAACCAAAAGTAAACAACACTTGTATTTGAAATTCCAATACTTGTTGAACAAATTCTAGAGAATTTTTAAATTTTATTCTTTATTAATGCATAACATTTTGGTTTTAAAACTTTAATGATTAATTATTATTTTATGTTTACCAACATTATCAAATTAGAATGAAGGCAGAGCACATAAAATGATCTAGCTGTTTAGCATTTTTGTTTATGTTGTAAGACTTTAATATAAACAGAAATATAATTCCTTGAAGAGGTTATAATTAATTTAATAAATTCATTTACCGCAACTTTATTTTAATTTAATTTTAATAATTTAATTATTATTTCAATAATTGTTTATATTTAAACCTTTTTAAAACTTTATTAATAAGATGCAAACTATATAAATGCAAACTATTTTTAAAATAAAGTTTTAAAAATAAGTTTAAATAAAAACTTTTTGTTTGTAAACAATTAAAGGAATAACAATTAAAATATTAAATTACAATAAAATCTTGGTAAATGGATTTAATATATTAATTATTTATTGAATTTAACTAACTAATTTGCCGATTTAAAAATTGGTTATGTAATGTATGAAATTTATTCTTTAGAAATGTTTTATGCTAAGATACAAAACCGAGTAAAAGACATTTAATAATTATTGAACACATCTTTTAATTAATTTATCAAACATGATTATATTAAATATTAAAACGCTAGGACAAAGTGCCCGCTCTCACCCCCAAAACACAAATACTTATCGAAACCCAATCTCTCTCTCTCTCTCTCTCTCTCTCTCCTGCTCTCTTCTGCTCTCTCCTGCTCTCTCCTGCTTTCTCCTGCTCTCTC
>JAQFXP010004603.1:0-10420 GCA_034693685.1 Belba bartosi
TATTTTCGATTTTACTATTTTCGATTTTATTATTTTCGATTTTACTATTTTCGATTTTACTATTTTCGATTTTATTAATTTCGACTTTATTATTTTGTATTATGCTTTTATAATAATTTGTATGTTTATTAATTTAACTATAATAATTATTATAATAGGGTTTTTCGTCTAGGAGAATACCATGACTACAAAAATCCCCTTTTGTCACAAGTCTAGTTATTAAATTTTGTCCCAGATACACTTGTTCTTACTCTAAGTTAATATAATTTTTTGTAATTAACTTTGAAAGATAAAAAAAGTTTTAAACTTATTTTGCTAATAAACTCTTATCAAATACGCAAATTTAAGTTAACTAAATTTTCTATTTGCTAATTTATATGAACAAGTTTAATAAGAGTTTTATCGTAAAGTTTATAAAATAGTATTTTAACGCAGACTAAATTAGCACACTTATTAACAGAGCCGTATAAAAGATAAAAAATCAAAATGTTTTTTACAAGTTAGCTATTATGCCGTTTACTAAACATGCAAAAACAGTATATCTGCAATGGCCCCCAGATATACTGTTTTTGCATGTTTAGCAAACGGCATAATAGCTAAGAAACATTATGATTTCTTATCTTTTATACGGCTCTGCTTATTAATATAGTTTAATGACTATTAAAAAAAATTAAATTGGAATTATTTATTTTTAAAATGCTATTAATGAAGATACAAATAACTTTAATATTCAAATAAATAAATAAATTATATGCATGCTTTATTTACAAACTTTTCAATTTGCCGCTTATAGTTGCAAAAAATGTGGGAAAATTTGCGTAATTCGTGTATAACTTCTCACGTCTAATGTCGATATAACGTCGATATAATGTCGATGTTCTCACACACCGCTAATATTTGTAATGTTTAGTTATTACAATCTTCTCTATTTTATTTTCCTGTATTTATTTTTAGAAATTAGCAGGCTAATTTAGACATTTTTGTCAACATTATTTTTTGTATTTACAACACATTCAATAATTAGTATAGAGAAAATTAGTTTTTAAAAACTATTATAACTATTTAAAATTCTAAAATATTAAGCCAACAAATAAGGAATACCTCCGAAAGGGAATACATGCAAAGCCTTGACTGCATGTCGTGTTGAGCGCATCAGTCGTTGGTCTCTAACACTAATTGTCATTAAAACTGAATTCGTTTTCGATTTATATTTGATTTGATTTACAAATATTATCTCATTTTGTATTGAATTAATTGATTGCTAGTAAGACATGACATCCGAATTGAAGAAATCAGAGGTAAAGAGGGTTAGAGTCGAGTGTCGGTGCGATTGAAACGCTTTTCTAATTGCAGAGTAAAGTGGAGTCAAAGCCGGAAACCCAATCCCCGACTGAACTGACGCCCAAACACCCGCTTCAGAATCAGTGGCAGCTCTGGTACTATCGGCCCGAAAAGGGCAGGGCCTGGGAGGACAACCTCTTGGATGTGACGCACTTCGATACCGTCGAAGACTTCTGGGCGTAAGTGAGGCACTAATTGCCGATGAATTGATGCAAAACTGTTAGCAATTGATGTATTGATGTATTGATGTACTGTTGGACAGTCTGTACAATCACATAGAGTTGGCCAGTAATCTGAATTCGGGAAGTGATTACTCGATCTTCAAACAGGGCATAAGACCGATGTGGGAGGACTCGCACAACAAGGCCGGCGGCCGTTGGCTCTTCACTTTCAACAAGAAGGGCTGTACTGCCCGACAGATCGATGAGACTTGGCTTGAAGTGGTCGGTCATTGACTAAATGAATCAATAATTGTTTTCATTGATTAAATGATTAAATGTCTGAATAGTTGTTGTGTTTGATTGGAGAGGGCTTTGGAGAGGACAGCGATCAGGTCTGCGGCGCTGTTATCAACATTCGGCTCAAAATCGATAAGATCTCGGTTTGGACTAACGATTGTCGCAATATTAATGCCATCACTAATATTGGGTATATATTAATGTAATTTCCGGTAATTTATAATAAAAATCTTATAATTCGAATCAATAGGAAAGTACTTAAAGCCCGAACCGGTTATACTCCTCAGATATCATACGAATCCCATAGCGATACTATTGTTAAAACCGGATCCGTTGCCAAACATCTGTTAAGTCTATAATGTATTAAAATTGACTCGAATTTGAAGTTTGTTTTTATACAAAATGACAATTAGTTATAAATAGGTTTAAAATGATATTTATATTTGAAAACAAATGCGAAATAAGGCTATAATTCTCAAGCATTCTCTCAAAACTAATTTTTAAAAAATTTTGTTTATTCATTGAAACATTGCTTTAAGTCATTAATATTTGAATAAATTATAAACTTTTGACAAAAAAAAAACAAAAATTATTACAAAAAAAAAATCTAAAAATTAATAGCATTTAAGTGAAAATTAATTCTTTCCATAAATTGGTTTAAATGTTTAAAATCTTTTATTGATTTATAAATTATCAATAAATGAAAAGTTTTTATTAATATTTGTGGTAAACCTAAATTACAATTTGAATATATTTTAAAATATTGGTTAAAATCTTATTTAAATTTAAAATATTTGTAATTATTTCTAAGTGTTTGCCAACAGTTCTATTGATTATTTATATCAAAATTAACGAATAAAATGTAAAAATATTTTCATTTCAATAAATTTGTATTTATTATAAATTTCTATTTTATTTGTAAAACAAAATTCAAAATATCTTTACTTTAAGTACAAATACAGTTAAAATCAAAATTAAGTATTGATTTGAGAAATTAAAGTTTGATTTCGTTTCAGTTATTTAATATCAATATTAGATTTTAATAATATTTCCGAAAGAACTGGTTTTAAGACTTGAATATTTGGATTAATAATTGAGAAAAATATATATATTTAGTCTTAAAGTTAGGATTTGATTGAAAACGAATCAATTGTTTGGTCATATATATGGAAGTGACTATATTTTGTGACTTTAAGATAAGTGTATATATTGTGACTGAATATCAGGCGCCGACACCTCTTAAACAATTCCTAACTTTATTTCCGATAACATAAACACCGGTTTATATGATTTAAGCAAAAATTTTAAAACTAAACATTTGATCAATAGATCCGATCAGAAGAGACCGAATTTTTTCTTGAGATCTATTTGTTTCCATTTGGGCAGTGATTGAAATTCTTTGTATGAGAGACCGAAAACTTGTTTGAAGTCAGAGTTCGACAAATATATCTGAAATTAGATATAATTAGTTGAATGAGCAGTGAGTCAATAGTCAATAAGCAATCATTTGTAAGAACCTCTTTCCTCGACGGTTCGACATCTTCGGGCAGAAGAATAGTGTCTTTTATTTTCAACTTTTCAATCGGATACTTATTAACCGAATCGAAGTCAACCGATTGGTTGTTGTTATTGGCGATGTTAGCGGTCAGTACTCGCACAGTCTCTTTGTTTCCTCCCTTTAATGCGCTCTTAATTTGTTCGTAATTTTTATTTTTCTAAAAATAGCAAAAGTAGACAACATTTAGTCGTTTGTTAATAGAATTTCTGTTTAATGTCTCGAAAATTGATTTGGATATTAAGAACAATATATTCAGAAATTTTATTTGAAATTAAAAATTCATTTAATTAGAAACACAAAAGATTTCGACTGTATTTCAATTTATACTTACAATTGACATCAAATGCCTTTTTGTTCATAAAATGTTGAATATGTGATATATAAGTAAATACTCTAATATTTCAATTTTTATTAATTCATTTATTCGTTAAATTATTAAATGTCTAACAAATAAAATCTATTTTTGTTTAGTTAACACAAAATTCGTTCAAACAATTGAGAACTCATACAAAATACAACTAAACTGTAAGTGAAGTGAAGTTTAATTAGAGCTGAAGTGAGAGATTCGAAAACATTTGAGAAGTGCTTACATTCCAAAGAGATTTATTCCAAACACCAAAAAATCCGGTGAAGTTAGTCGGTTCGTAGCCTTGCTTTATAACAACAATCGGTGTATCGATATCTCTAGCGCTCGGATCAGTTCGAATGTATTCCTGTGCGGCCTCCAGAGCCAGCTTTCGCTCCAAACTATTTGATAGATCTCCGATCCAAATGAACACTACGTCCCAGGCGTCTGACCCATAATAGTATCGAATTATCTTTTATTTAATTATTCAATACATATATAAAAGTAGCGAAATATTACCCAAAATCATGACATCGTCTTCAATGAGGTCCGACTGATCAAAGTTTGGAATTTCTTCAATACTTAGGTTTCCCTTAGCGTTAGTGCATTGGAAAAGTCGAGTCGAATGCGGATCGTCTGGAATCTGCAGTCTTTTATCATTAGAGTATTCCTCTTTGCCTCCAATTGCCTCCCAGAAGTCGTCCTTCTCCTGGCCCTCAGACACCAGAAGTACTTCCTTTCCCTTTTGTTTTGCAGCAATAGTTTTAGCGACTTCTCGTTCGTCGCCTAAACTGCCCTAAAATTGATTTATATTTTAGAATATATTAATAAATTAAAGCAGAAATCACTAATTAATACCTTCCCGGCCCAGACATACACTGTGTTGGACCTGACGAGTGCAAACACATCATTCGAATTCAAAGACGAAGCGCTGCACTCGACCTGAACTGCTTTAGTGTTGTATTGGTTAGTTCCCCGAACTTGGAGTAAAATCATGTCATTCGCCGAATCGTCTGAATTGTTAGAGTTTTGTTTGAATCCACTTTCAAAGCCTCCCTTATATATAACCATTTCGCTACTGAACATAGCCATAAAATGTGCCGGCTCTTTGCCCTCAACCACCCGGTACTGCACAGCTCTACCGGAAAACATGTTCGTATCGAAGTCGATTGTCTTCATGGCAGCAGTTCCGCGCTCATCGACAGACGACTCAGATCCGAGCCAATAGTAAATGATAACATTGCCGGCGCCGTAGGTATAGATAACTATATAACAATCTCCGGAATAAAATTTTCCCAAATCTTCTTTCGATACTTCAATTGCATCAAAATTTTTTATTCGATAGACCTGTTTCTCGCCATTCCCGTCGTCAACCATTTGAGTCTCTGCAGACATTAAATGGTTTTCGTGAAGAACCGATGGATCAAACTTTTCGGGAATTATTTTTGCGATTTTCCCGACATTATAGGTGTTTCCAAATCCATTCGATTGTTCCGACTCTTTCCATGACTTAAACAAATTCTTGAATTCAATTGGTTCTCCGCCATCGATCACCCTAGTGACCCGGGTATGTTCCGGGTAGCTCTTCTTCTTGATGAAGCCCTGAGCGTTTCGCATAGATTCTGTTCTTTCCTTAGCTGAGGCCTTCTTCCCGACCCAAACCCAAATTCCGGCCAAATTGTTGTCGACTATGAATGAGTCCTTATCAACAAATGGCAACAAAATTAGATTAAAGCAAAAATTTAAACAATTTAAAAGTTTAATTAACCATTGGATTCAGATCTCTTTGCTCTAAAGGCCCGGATTTAACTTTTGACACCTTTAGGGTCTGGTCTTCATCAGTGCATCGATAGAGTATTACTTCTGATCTTTGATTCATTTCAAGTAACGAATCGTTAGGCAATTCTGTATGACTTTTGACTTTTTTCTCATTTAAAGGCAAATATTTGTCGAAATATTCCTTTTCTGAATCAGTTAATTGCGATTCATTACCGTCCTCTACAATCACAACAGCCGAACACTCGGCTGAGTGCTCGGCCTTCAACTGCTGGCCCACTTTAATTGCTTGAATCTTCTCCATATTGTTTGCAAACTCTCCGGTCCATAGAAACACATATTTGGAAGCGTCCAAAATGAAGACATCGCCGTTGTTCAGCTCAGACCAACTTATTTGAGACAACTGTTGCAAAACATTACCGAATGAGTTATTAAGTCATTAAGTGTTTATGTGTTTCCAAACCTCTCTAACAACCGGCGATCTCTTGCCCTTCACGTGATAGAGGCTAGGCTTGAGAGTTAAGTCAATTTTATTGAAACCGCTTTCGATTCCTCCCTTAAGAACTCTAATTTAAAAATTGTTTTTAAAAATAATAATTAGAAATAAAACCTTCGTTTGGATAATGAATAGAAATAAACATAACTTTACAATAAAAATGAATTAAAAACGGCATTGGAGTACATATAACACATACCTCATTCCATTCCTAAAGTATGATAAAAATCTCTTAGATTCGTGACCTAACAGTTAAAAAATGCTTTTATTTATTATTTTTTACTACTTTTGTTTATGACTATAAGTATTAAAATTATTACTTTTCCTAATACTCCTAATACTTGGAAATAAGGGGAAAAATGCAAACCTTGAGTCTCCCTGTGTTGGACTGGAGTGCCTCCGAGATAGTCATCCAACTCAACCGACTTATAGGCGGCAATCCCGGCCTCGTCTTGAGATGTTTCCGACCCGAGCCAGAAGTGAATGTGAATGTCTAGTCCTGCCTTCACTTCTTTGGGTATGAGCTGAGAGTCACCTCTATCTCTGCCATCGGTTGCCTATTAGTAGTGAAATCAACTTTAAAACTAATATTTAAAACAACTTTAATAGCTATAGCCGTACGCAAACGACAATATATGAATCTCCACTATAAAAATGGCCATAATTTTCCTTTGGAATTGCGATTACTTGAAGTTTCTGTAAAATATTAATTTTTTATTGTCAAAAGAGGCTTTTTGAAAATATACATTAAACTAAATAATCAGTATGTTTGTTTTGTTCTATAAATAGTTTTATGTCTGAAATATTTTAATTAATTGTGATTACTGACAAAATACTTCATAAATACAATTATAAATTGACTATTAGTCAATTTAATTATAATGTTCAAAATAAACTCGTTAAATGTTATATTATTTGTCTCATTAAATATTTATCTGAACTGAGAAAAGAGGACTTTTAAGCTCTGATTGTAACTTAAAAATCAAATTAATGACATAACGCCTGTAGTCTTAACCTAATCTCTAGGCTAGGGATCTGATTGCAAACATTATATTAAAAGTTACTTAATGTTTAAGATTACAAACCGAGGAATAGATCGAGAATAGGACTAAGAATAAAACTACCTTTTATTTTAATTACAAAAAAATAATTTGGCTAGTTTATTTAAGTCGTAACCTTTTGTTCCATTAAATTAGTTTGTTTGTTGTTTAAAATAAATATATTTTCAAATTAACCTGATTAAAAATTTCAAGTTTTACCAATAATTTTAAATCAATTAAAAATTTTATAATTATTTCTAGATATTAAAAAATTATCGAAGAAAGTTTATAATTTTATCCAGAAATTATAGTATTTATTTATAGTATTTATTTATAAATATTTTTATAATATATTATAATTAAGAAAACAAGGTAAAAATTACAATAAATTGTTAAGATTTTAAATATTTTTATTATTATTTAAAATGGCCTTAATTTTATTCCAACCTCTAATTATTAGACTCAAATAATTTCAATTAAACTGGAATTATAATTCTCGAGCGAGACTCAGCATGCACGATTCTTAAACTATAAACATTTCTACTAAATTAATTTGATTACATTGCGCCAAAATATTTTATAATACGAAATAAACAACAAAGAAGTAAATTAATTGAATAATTAAAATTACTTTATATTCAATAATTGAATTTAGATTAAAATAAAGTTTTATTGAGTATTAAAAGTCATATTATATTGTATGAAATTGATTACTTGTTTACTTTGAATAAAAAATTAAAAATATTAAATATAAATAAAACTTGCAAAATTAATTCTAGTTTTACCTCAATTCTCCAAATGAAGAAAAAAGTAGAGTTTTGTGGAATTGCTTTGAACGCCGGATCCACGGGTGCAGACATTGTTGTATCAATTGAGTTGAGTTGAGTTGAAGTGAATGCTACCAACACTTGAACGCATCAATTAAGTTGAAAACTAATATAAAATAAACTCAATTAAAGATTTTATATTAATATTAAAGTTCGAGTGTTTTGAATCTATAGTGACATTATCTGAACACAACTAATAATGTGTTCTTTAAAGCAATTTGACTAAACTATAAACATATAAACATAAAATCTGAATCTAAAGGGAGTATAGCTTTCTATTGTGTCAATTGAGACAAGGAGAAATAGTGGAATAGTGGATAGCCTTGTGAGGTTTGGGTGGATTGGCGGACCAGCTCCGGAAGGAAATCTGTTTGTAAGCCAAACAGATATGTAGTCAACAGTACTTCAGAGAAGGACTGCTTTTCTGCATTATTTCTTCGAATTTGACTACAAATAACGCCGGAAAGGATGCGTTCATATTCCCAAGTTAAATTAATTTAGTTGTTTTACTGGTTTATTGGTTTAGATATTACAACTAAATTGTTTTTATGGCAATACTTTTAACAATTTTAAACATGGATAGATTTTATTTTTATAAAGATTATATTAAATATAAATAATTAATTGTCAGACCAGGCAACAATCATTATTTAGCTATCACCTAGGTATTATTAAATAAAGCATACTGAATTTATTTTAAAAATATAATTTATAAAATTTTAAATTTAGATAAAAGTGGAAAAATATTAATCAAATTTATATATATTATATATATAAACTTTTTATATAAAACTAAAATATGTAAGTTTATTAAAATAATTTGTTATATGCTCAAATCAATTATTTTAACTTTTAACGCTCAGACAGTAAATATCATAATACCGTATACATTATACTGTATTATTGATTTATTTTAACTTGTATATCACTGCTAAATATCTATGGTTTGTATAATAATTACATTTGCCGTATTAATTAATATTGTATTAATAATATAACTTGATAATAATAATTATTAAATTAATTCTAAAAATTTTTAATTTATTAAATAATTTTAATTAGTTTCAAGTTTATATAATTTTTTATTTATGTCACATTAATACCTAAATGTCATAAACACAAAATAAACAAAATGTCTCTTTATGAATCAAATCTAAAATTTATAGATAATTTTTTTATATCAATAATTTAATTGCAGTTTTATGTTATAATTAAATGGGAATTGAAAAAATAATTTGATTAAACATTTAATTTAATAGAACACTGTTTCTAATTATCTCGAAATTATTTTATGCCTTTTATTGATAATAACAAAATAAAATGTTGAGTCAGCCTGCATTAGTTTATTGACTAAACTCAACCTTGAAATTCAATATTTTATTGTTTGAAAAACTTTTAATTAATTTTGAATTATTAATAAACTAATTATGTTTGAACACATTTTTTGCTAATAACTATTTATTTGGTTCTAACTTTATAGAGCGTTTTCGCAATACATGACAATATGTTTAATCATTTCATTAATTTCAAAATTTTTGATTATATTATTCGATGTAAACAAGTAAATCATGACTTAATTTAAAAAGAAAACTTTAAAATTTTAAAATTATATTAATTAAAAACGGATTTAACACAGTTAAAAATTTCATAGTAATCCTGTTGAATAGAGTTTGCTAAATTATTTTAATTTTTAGTATTAATAAATTAAAATATTTTATAATTTTAGAATATTTCAAAAGATTTAATTATTTATCTAAAAGTAAAATTAATTACTCAATGCCATAAGTTTAAGATTTACACAATTTTAGCTGAATAAATTTATGCAATAGAAAAATTAATTTTATTTTAAATAAATTGATCATTTTTATAACTAATCTTTTTAACAAAAAAATTATTTGTATATAATTTACATTTAATGTTGTTCAACCAAGCAAACTTTGCATTATATTTGCCCTAAGCAAAATTAAGTGTCACTTAACAAACATTTTTCTTCAACTATTGTATAACTCAAATTCAATAATATAGTAAAAATTTAAACATTAAAATAAACTTTGCAATTTTGGGTCAAATAAGTAATTTAGAAATATGAGACAATAGTCATTAATATAGGGCTTTTACTTCAATATGGAATCAGTATCTTATTAGTTGTATTTGCATTAGAACGAATTTTCTTCGGCTCAACTGTTATATTGACGTCAAAAATTTGTTGAAAGTCGAGGCGCCACAAATTACGTATATCTTATATGGAGGTTAAGGAGGAAAATAAATATACCATATTTCCGCGCATACACTTGCAGTACCCATATAGCGTGAAACAGACCATATGCCCTTATACCCCGGATATATCGACATGCCGTTATAAGTGAGTAATAAAATCAGTTTTATGAATGTTTCTACCATTTATGTAAACAGTAAAATTTATAAATATTTGAATTACTGCATGTGTTCAATTATGTATTGTTTGTTTTTATTAAAATAATAAATAGCCTAAATTATAGACGTTAAAGATATTACAGTAAAATAACAAATTTCTTTTTTAAATTTTAGTTTTACTCAAAAACAGTTGAAATATTGTTAA
>JAQFXP010004604.1:0-10420 GCA_034693685.1 Belba bartosi
CCTTTCATTTTAAAATGTAAAAATTTATGTTTTTTAATAGGGCCACTTCAACGAGCTTATCCTGGATACTCCTTTGTTAATATAAGAAAAACAAAATTCAATAAATTTGTATTTGATATAAGAGTTAGAAAACATTAAAAATTATTACAAATTTTTCATAAAGTTCGTAAATTAAATAAAATAATGAATAAATTTTTTGGTTTATTTAATCTTTTTTTGAATCGAATATACACTTTACTTCCGTTTTTATCTTTGGATCGAGTAGAACAAATTGTGGAATAGAAACCCAATTGAAATAAAAATAGATTTTAATATTAGAAATGTTTTAATTATACAATAATTTAAAATGTTTTTAATAAAAGCATTAGTGCATACAATAGACAAAACGATTCAAACTATAAAACAATTGAATTAATGTTTGAATTCGCTAGTTTTAACCTTTTTTTTATTAATCGTGATATTTGTCAACTAATAAAATTAAAATATTTAAAAATTATAAATATTGTTTAGGTCATTGCAGCAATTATTAAACTTTCATATAATAATAGTTTTGTAATTAGTAATAATATTAGTAAAATATTTATAATGACCTTATTAATCATTTAATATGCAAAATAAAATTTCAATTATTAAAGTATTCAGATTCACTTGTCCAAACCATTAAATTGATATTTAGATTTTTAAAATAAATTTATTAAAATATTTAATTTATTTTACAGTCATTATTTAAATTATTATAAAAACAAATAATTGTTAATTTATAAATAAATAAATATAATTATTTTTTTGTTAAAATTTTCAAAGTTTTATTTATTTAATTATGGTTAAAAATATATAAATTTACAAAATAAAAAAATATATTGATTATTTTAAAATTTTTTTTTAAACAACTATAGAATAAGCAATATTTAATTAAACAATAATTTTATTGTATTTAGAGTTTAAGCGCTTTCTGTTTTTTTAAAAACTTTTATGAGGGTTTTTTAGATATTAAATAAAATATAAATTTAAAATTTAGTATTGATTTGATTATCAAAACATTAGTTGAAATCATGAATGTTTTTTATGTAATACTAAACTGCTTTTAAATAGATTCGATTATGTCTATATAGATTTAAAATTTCGTTAAACAGTTTTGTTATAAGCGATTAATAGACTATACGATTAAACCAATTATCGCCAATTTTAATAATTTTCAAATCATTTCAATTCATTATATGTTTTTTATGACAATGCTTTGCAAACGGAGTAATGTGTAAATTCCTATTCTTTACATATCTTTTGTGTTTGTTTAATTGGTTTATAAAATAACGTTTAGTGTCAATCGTGTATGTGTTTTTAAAAGTTTGATCGTCAATACGAAAAACATCGTTTTGTAAATAAGGTTTATTTTAGTCTTAATTATTATATATTTATTGTTAAACTATTTCCTATGTTTCAATAAAATTGAAACAATTATAATCAACTTGTTAAGAAATTTAGCTAATCTTTTGGATATTTATTTAACATATGAAAAATAATTAAATATTTTGCTATTAATTGAATATTGTTTGCTCATTATAATGTAACTTAAATTAAATAAAAAGTGATAAACTATTACAAAATTTATAATCAAGTTTATTTCTAATTTATCTTTATTGTAGATGTTATACAACGAGTTTCAGAATATATCGAAAAATAAAAATGTACAAAACTAAAATTCAAAAATTAAATTAATTGCTTAAGAGTACAATTTGCAATTTTTTATTTACAATTCATATGATTTTTATTTTTAAAATTATTTATTTATTTAAATATAATTATATAATTTTAAATATATGCAAATAAAAACTGTAAATAAAATTTAATGTTTTATTAAATTTATTTCAAAAATTTAAAATTTATATTTTGGTTCCAAAATTTTAATACATTTCTGATAAGTTATTAATTTTAAATATTTTAAAAGTACTAATAAAAAAATTTAAATTTAATCATTTTTACATTTATTTTAATAAATATATTTTACAAATTAAACTTTTTAAAAATTACTTTAAACAATCTTTTATTTAAATAAATATTTCAAAAATTAATTAAGATTATTTGTGCTATATTATTTTAAATATAATTGATAAGTTCTAGCTAGTTTGGAAATATTTGATTTAGAATTGATTAGTTTTGTTTAAGATTTGTTAAACTTGTTTGAGTTAAAATTATATAGGTTTAAAAAATTAATTAATTTGTATATAGATTGACTGGAATTTGTAAGTTCGATTTAAAATTGGTTATATTGGTTTGAGTTATTTCAAGTTAGAGTAATTTAACAAATTACAATGTTCTTATTCTAATAAAACTTAATTTTTTGCTTAGCATTTAAATTTTAAAAAATAATTTTGTTAACTATTAAATTACAGTTAAATAAAAATAAATAAAAAACTAAAAATTATTATATTGTCAACAAAATGCATATTATATTTTCATAATTAAGTAAAATGTTTTTATATTCACAGAGAATTAAAATTGTGGTATAATTGATATTAAAAATTTTGTATAATTTTATATTTAAAACATTTTATTTATGTTTTAATAAATATATTTAATATATAAAATTCGATTAAAATGATTCAATAAATTAGAGTATAATTTAAATATAAATAGCGGTTTTAACAAAATATAAATTTCATAAAAAATCAATTAAATATAATAAAAAAATTTAATTATTTAATATTAATATTAATAAGTGAGAACAATTATTTTGTACAAAATAATCGGACAACTCCATTATCGCATAAATTTTACATAAGAATTAGAAAATATTTATAGAAAGAATTTGAAGTGACTCAAAGCTAATTATCTGTTTAAATAAAATTAAAAATACAACAAAACCTAACTATAACAGCAATAAATTCAATAGCCAATAATAACAAATAATAAAATATAATAGTGGTAATGAAAGTTTAAAGCTAATGCTGTTGTAGACAATGTGTTCTAATAACCAAAACAGAACCCAAATTAATTAATAATTTTTAAGTCGTTTTAAATTTTTGAGTCATTTGAGTTTATAATAGAGAGCTGACTAATGTTGAGTTTAAAATAATTAAAATTAAAATATTAATTTTAAAATTACTTAAATTATTTAATTAAATATGCATTTTTAATTTTACAAATATTTATTTTTTTGAAAATATTAAAAAAAACTGTAAAAATAATTAATACTATATTAAAATTGTATCAAAAATCCAAAATTTAATCAATAGCTTAAATGACAACGGCAAATTTAATTTTACACTATAAGTAAAAATATAACTCTATAAATCGGCTCAATTAACACAAACAAATTGAGTCAATCAATAAAAACACTTCAGAGACAAATAAAATTAATGTCAGAAAAATATTTTATTAAACTTAATTACAAAGTTTATTATAATTATAATATTTTTAATCGCAATGTTAAAAATCATTTAAGAAATAAAATCATATATTATTATAAATAAATCAGAATGGTGGTTACTTTTTTAAAATAAAATCATAAAAAAACATAGGAACGGCATTAATTTATTGATTTGTCTTTAATGTCAATGTCTTACACTAATGGGCAGACTTGTTGGCAACATGTGACACTAGAAAATGGTCTCTATTTTTATTGTCTGTTTTAGTTCTAACCAATAGTGTTGCTTCTAATCTGCTGTTCAATACTAATCTAACTCTCGGTTGATATCACTTTAATATTTGATACTGGCTTTAGCTTAACTCATGTTACCAGCAAGTATGCTAATGGGTCGTTTGATATCGCATTCACAAAAATCATACAAAATTAGAAAATTCAAAAATTGATTTGTTCAACAATATTTTAATTTAAAAATAGATAAGTATTTAAATAAATTAATTACGTAAAACAACGAGTTATAATTTATAAAAAAAATAGCAAAATTAATGAATAAAATGAAAAAAAAAAACTAGCAAATCAAACAAAAAAATTGAATTTGTCAAATAGTTTGTTACCAATAATAGAAATTTGTTTTTAATATTAATTTGAAATAATTATTGTATAATTAAAATCTATTTACATTTTAATATTGTTTTGAATATAAGTTTTGCTTTATTGTTTTATAATTTTGAATATTATCAAATTACAAATTAAATATTTATACAGTTATAAATTTTATAATATTTATATCAAATTGTTTTTAATTTAGACGTATATAAAATTTAATTAATACAAAAATTTATTTTAATTAAATGTATAACTTCTTTACTTAAGCTGTTATAAATTTATTTTAAAATAATTACAATTTAATATTTTAAAATTTAAAAACTACAATATTAAAACTAGCAAACATAAAACTTGATAAAATTTTAGTTTAATAATTTTGCATTAGTTAAATAATACGTGGTTTTTTCAAAACCATAATTGTTTTGATTAATATTTAATTTATTAAATTAATATTTTGATAAATGGGAAACAACAATTAAATAAATAAAATGTTTTTTGAAGCTGCTAAAACTCATTTTAAAATTTAAGTATTATGAAAATAAATTACTTAGAATAAAATATTTAAGTTTGTAATCTAGTTGTTTATAATATAAATGTCTGTCCAATAATTGTCTTGAAACTTGGTCTTATATAATTATAATTTTTACAATTATAATAAATATTCAAAAATTAATAAGTTTAAAAAATAGTAAACAATACTATTGTGACGGTCGTTATTTGATTTACAGTCGACTTTACTGTTGATGTCGATAACTCCGCGTTCTGTTACTGAGAGATACGATTGGTGGGATTGTTTTGTCGCGTAAATGAGGATTAGTTATAATCCGATTCAAATCGCGCTATTTGTCCACAGATTGTAGGATCAGTAGTCTTAAAATTAATTGAGTTGTCGAGTGATATAATTCGAGTCGTTAGTTCAGTGCGAAACAGTAGAGCGACTAAAGATGAGTTGTAATGCCATTGTTAGGTAAAGTTGTATTCCGATGCAAAGGAAAGGTGCAAATGGCAATGAGTTGAATAGAGTTCGGAAAATTTGTATTGATAATGTGTTGATTCGAATGATCGGTTTGCGTTTAAAATGATTATTGATTTGGCTGCAATTAGGTGATTAGTGTCTAACTAATTGTGCCATAATGCGCCGTCCATTAAAATTATTGGAATTTTATTTGGTATTGTTTGTTCAACATAACTTCGTATAACGCCATTTACAAAATTGATTATTCTAATTTGATCCAATCTCCCATTTTGGTTAAGCCATTAAAAACCAATAATCTGGTTTTGTCTTATAACCAAAACAAGATGTCTGCTTTATGGTTCTCTTTTTCCAATTCTTCGCCATTCCTCAGATTAGTTCGAATCTATGGGTGTAACACATTTTCAAACTATTTTGTAAAAAACTATTATTTAACCGATTATTTGGAAATCGTTTTGAAACTAATGCAGATTTGCACAGGCTGCAGTAAATCTATTATTTTTATTTTTCTGTGTTAGCTTGTATGGAATCCAACTCGATATAAATTTTTTAAAATCCCAATTTATTGAGTAGAACAACAACACTACCGGCATTTATTTTCAGTTCAGCAACAATTTTAAGAATTGTCCAGTCTCGTCGGCTAGACATTAAATGCTCTATTGCATCAAAGTTTTTTTTATCTGTCACTGATAGTGGTCTTTGATTTTCAAATTTTAAATTATCTGGGTTTAAACGTCTTTTTTTTACTGTTTTCCAAATTTTTTTAATGCTAAATTTTATTAATTTTAACTATTTATAAAAACTAATCTAATTTTTAATAGCGATTATTTAAAGTTTGCTTAGCATTAACAATTAAAATGACATTTATTTAAGGTTTGAATGCTAAAAAATTCTTTTTATTAATATATAATAACTATGATTAATATTGTAATTTTTAAATGTGTTTGCAATGATAAAGTTTTGTAAATTTAAATTATCAAACAAAATAAACTGCTAATTTGATTTTAATAATTTTTACATATATTATACATAAATTTTCCCTCTATCATATTCTATTAAAATATTAAATTCAACGATCATTTCTTAGGCTAGCACCTTGACATTTGCATAAGTCTAAATATTGCATATGTCACATAATCAAAATATAATTTTTGTATACGTATACAAAATTATTTATATTTTATAATCATATGCTGTTTACAAAATTAATATATTATAATCCGTTTAGAAATGAAATCAAAATTTGGGCGACAAAATTAAATGAACGCCTTCTTATATATATGAAAAAATTTCACTCAATTAAAGGCATTTTTTCTCTCTCATGGAAGGAGGAGTTTCTATTAGTCCACATGTCGTTGCAATATAATAATTAATATTAAAAAATACAAAAAATCTCGTAAACACATATTGAAACCTACCTTAAAAACTTCCTTATTCTTAATAGATTGTTCGAAATAAAATTCACGCGAAAATAATTGGAGGACAAGGGTTAAATTAATTTTTGAAAATTGGAAGTTTGGCCAAATTCCCATTGAAGTCAGAAATTTAATATTAAATAACTCAAAAACTAAATTTTTTAAAAATCTGGTTCTAACGGCAAAAAGTTTTATTTTGATAAAATCTATAATAATAGTATGATAAATCACGTTTTTAAAATATCGATAAAAAACATTTTTATCAGTTAAATTTTGAGTATAGCATTTTAACAATACGAGCAAGTTCAAAATACTATCAAAGTTTCATAGTTTATTTTGGCTTTAAATAATAATAATAAATTAAACAAATTCGTTTAAGAGAACAGCACTAGTTATACAAATAAAATTTTACACTATATAGTATTAAACTTATTTTTGCCAATGAGTACAGATTAGTTATTTAAAACCCAAAATGAAAAAGCACACCACTGGTTATATTATTATTAAAATAAATAATGAAAATTTCTATACAATTTCATAACTAATTTATTAATATTGTATAATTTATTTTAATTTACGATTTTTGACATTTTGTTTAATTTATTTAAAAATTATAAAATTCAATTATTGAAAAATAAATTAACGTTTTAGAATATTTCTAGATAATATAATATTTCGTATTTTTAAATTCATTTATTTTATCTGTGCGTATAACGTTCTTCGCATTTTTTGAAACAAGCGTCGAGTAATGATTTCTAAAATATAATTTATTATTAAAAATAAGTTTAATTGAATAGTAAATAAATATTTTAACTTACAAAATGTTTTTTGCAAGCGTTTTCACAATCCTTTTTACCATAGACTTTTCCATAAATTTTTGATATAAATGTCAAATTAACAACAGTAACAATTAATATAACCATTAGAATACTTGAAAAATTCATCTTAATTTAAAAATTTTGTTTACGTGTGCACAAAATGTTTAATTATTAATTGAAATAAAATTAATAATTATTTAAATATTTAATTATGTAAATTAATTTTTAACCCATATTTATTTTAATATTAAATTACTTATTACATAATATTAAATAATTTAAAATAAATATTAATAAAAATTTTATTTTTTAGAGTGTTTGAATTTTATAATTATATGAGCTTTACATTGATTTCAAAATTATTCTTATATCAGTTGCAGTGTATTGACACGTTACAAAAGTGTGAATGCAAAAAAATAAACTTCCCATTCGATTAACCATACCGACCGAGTAAGTGCTCACTATATTTTTTCACTAATAAATTTATATAATGAAACATAGTTTTTTGGTTAAATTTTTTTTAAATCGCCATTTCATGGTTTTCCCCCTCCTCACCCTTTGTTGGCCGAACATTTTAATTTTTGGACTAAATGCAACAATTAATAATCTATACATGGTTGAGAACAGCCGTTTACTATATTTTAAATTTTTGAAATAATTTTATTAAAACATTAAAAAAATTTTACACTATTTATTTGCATTTAGTTAAAAATTACTACTGTATTTTTATTTATATTAATAAATTTATTACATTATTCAGAAAATAAAAATGCTTATAAATTAGAGATTAACATTTAGCGGTGCTTATCATTTATTAAAAATTAAAATTTTAGATATTTTAAAGACCAACTGGCCAGACTTGTTTAACTTTAAGTTTTAATTAATAAATTAAAAATATTATTATAAATCAACAGTAGAAATTATTTATTATATTTTGAGCTTTTAATTTTATTATACGCACTATTGAAATAATTAATTTGTGTTTTGAACCCACTAACAGTTGCCAACTCAAATCGAATTATAACAGTTTAGAAACTTAACCATTGCGTCAGCTTGTCTAGATTTAAGCAAAACATACAAATAAAAAATTAATTTAATCTATTAATAATAAATTCAAATCTTAACCAAAAATAAACTTTTGTAATTAAAATTAATTCAAGCCAACTTATATATATTTCTTTGATATATCTTTTTATATTGTAATTTTTGAATTACATTTTGAAACATTAAAAAAGTCCAAAATTAAATAATTTGAAAGTATGAATTGTTTTGTTTAACAAAAATTTGGTTTAGTGTAAGCAATCAATTAATGTAGAAATATAAGCCAGGCATTTTAAATATTTGTACAACATAAATTAATTTTTTACAATTGATCAAAAACCAATTTAATAATCATATTTTGAGGAATTGGTTTGTTTTAAATAATTTATAATTTAAATAAAATTTAGATTTAAAAATTTATAAGTTAATTTTAATAAATTTTATTATTTATTAAAATGTAATTAATTTTTTATTTACTATTAATATTTCCAAAAGTCACTCATATTTTTTTATTACTGTTATTATTTGCTATATTGTTATTAATGGCAATTTTTTTGGTTTTAGTTATGTTTGGTCGTATTTTTAGTATATATTATTCGATAAAATCTTTTTCTCATATTTTGCGATAACATACGGTACTAATTGAGTTAAATAAATTCTTAAAAAAAATAATAATTGGTAGTTGATTAGTAAATAAATATTTTTTATTAACTTAGTATTTGTATTTTATTCATACAAATTATATGCTCTACATTTAAAAACTGTTATTTATAATTAAATTATATTTAAAAATATTCAAATATTTTAATAAATAAAAATTTTTTTAAAATAAGGATTTTAATCTATTTTAAATTTTTTTCTAAATTATGAATATTAACTTAAATTTATTTAATTAAAAAATTACTTTTATTCTATTTTTAATAATGTTGTTTTATATTTATTTTTTTATGTAGAATTTAATGTGACAAGCAAATTTTCTTAATTGCTAAATCGATTAAATTCATTTAAATTTGATAAAATTTCATTATAAATATATAAACTTTTTAGTTTTGGGAAAATTTTTTCTTTGACATGCTATAGATTTTTGGCCAAATTTATTTGTTAAAAAAATCCATTCCATGTTCTGCCTCTTATCTTTCATTGGCCAAAAATCTTAAACTCTGGATAATA
Organism: Belba bartosi; assembly: GCA_034693685.1. NCBI lineage: Eukaryota > Metazoa > Arthropoda > Arachnida > Sarcoptiformes > Damaeidae > Belba > Belba bartosi. Next base: position 9,388 of record JAQFXP010004604.1, read on the forward strand.
TGCAAAATTACAAATATCTTATTAAAGTATTCATTTCTCTTGAGACAGGCCATTAACTATATTTTGAATTTTTGAAATAATTTTATTAAAATATTAAATTTATTTACAGTTTTTACTTGCATTTAACTAGAAAGTAGTATTATATTGTCATTTAAATAAATAAATTTTTTATATCAATCTAAAAATAAAAATAATTCTAATTTAGTAATTAGCATTTAGCTGTATTTATTAAATATTAAAAATTAATATTGTTGAAACTTTTTTTTAATCATACTGGCCAGTCTTGTTTAATTTTTAATGTTAATTAAAAATTTAAACTTAATATTATAAATAAACAGTAAGGATTATTCAATTAATCTAGAGCTTTTAGCCTTTTTATGATTACCATTGAAGTTAATAATCAATGTACGACAGGTTTAAATCTACTAACCATAATCAGTGCAAAACCCATTATCACATTCAAACAATTTAAACGTTGCGTCAGCTTGCTTAAATTTAAATAAAAAATACAAACTCCAAACAAAAACAAACTATTATAAGTTAAATTAATTAAAGAAAATTTATATATATATTTTTTGAAATATTTTTTAATTTTTGACTTACATTTTGTAATACTAAAATTTTAAAATTAATGAATTAGAAAGTATCAATCGTTAGGTTTAAGTTTTGGCTTGTACGGTTGGGTTAAGTTTTATTGGTTTTAGATTGCTTAGATTATGCAAGGTTAAGTTTAAAAAATCAATTGTTTATTTTAAATTATAATTTTCTATGATTTTATTTTTGGTGTCCACGGCAAATTTAAAAATAATAACTATTTTTACAAATATTTAATTTCAATATTTTTAATAAACATAAAAGTTATTTGTAATATAGCCGCCACTTAGAGCTTTTAGGATGATATTTGTTTGAATATTTTTATAATATTTATTTTCAAGAAAAATTAAATTATTTATTTTAAACTTTTGAATTTTAAACACAATTTAGAGTTTATTATATTTTACAGCTTAATCTAAAATATAACACAAAATATATA